>JBBDGP010003535.1:600000-803466 GCA_037952835.1 Lithobates septentrionalis | reverse complement strand
TCTTTAAATGCCCATTTAAAGTGGTTGTATACCCTTTTTGTTAACTTTTACCTACAGGTAAGCCTGATTTTCTGAATCCCTTGGTTATGGCTAGGTATTGTAACAGGCATCTTCTCACATCTAGTGTATGAAAGGCCTCTCTTCTCCTGGGTTAGCTGAAGAAAAGGTGGGGGAAGTACCATTTCCTGAGTTTGATGAAAAGATGTAGCCATTTTGGGAAGAAAGGCCAGATCTGTTCTGAGAATCACCCGATCCGGAAAAATAACTAAGAAGGGTTCCTTGACTGATAAGGCCTGAATCTCGCTTATTCTTTGGGCCAAAGTAATAGCCACCCAAAAAAATTGTCCTTAGAAATAAAATTATTCAGAGACGCTTCTTCTAGGGGTTTAAACTGAGCTTTTGTGAACCCCTGTAACACATGAGACTAATCCCATTTGGGAAAAATTTTAAAGGACCACCGGGCTTTTTCATGCCAAGGCCCTGAAAAACGTAGAAATCAAATTTTCTTGCGATAAAGTCCTTTCCAAAAAAACTGAAAGAGCAGCCACTTGGGTTTTTAGGGTGCTGGCTGCCAACCCCTTCTCCATTCCTTCATGAAGGAAATCCAAAACTGAAACTATTTTTAACCTGGAGACCCTTGGAAGAGCAGCAGGAATTATATTTCTTCCACACCTTCATGTAGATTGCTCTCATCACCTTTTTCTTACTAGAAAGAAGGGTGGCAACAAGCTTCTCTGACAGACTTTTGGTCCTTAGGAGGTCCTCCTCGGAAACCAAGCCATAAATTTTTGCTGATTTGTCTCCGAATAGTTCAGTGACCCCTGCGTTAACAAATCCTTTCTGGGTGGTAGTTTCCAGGGGGGCTTCGTGGCTAAATTCAGCAGTGTCAGTAACCACTGCCTTTTTGGCCAAAAGGGGGGAGGGCTCCGCAGCCTCCTCTCTGAATTTCCTGAGAACCAGAGGTATTCTTCGGGGGTGGGGGGGGGGGGGGGGGGGGGGGGAGCGTAACACAAGGGGTAGTCCCATGGTTCGGCAAAGGCGTCTAGCCCCTTTGGCCTGACCTGATCCGTGAAGCGAAAAGAATATAGGAAAAAAATGAGGTCACCCAAAAACAGTATCTTGCACAACTTGATCTTGGATGCCGAATCGCCTGTCCACCTCTTTAGCCAGATGGGGCATCTGGCTGAGTTGACCAACGCTGAGGATCTTGCAGACATCTTGACTGATTCTGCTGAGGCATCAGCCATGTACTTTACAGCCTTCAGGAGAACTGGGAAGGACTCTAGGAAATCTTTTCTAGATGTCCCAGACTCCACGTGTCCTTTTAGCTGCTCCAACTAGCATTCCAAACTTCTGGCAACCATAGCGGGCTTGAGGTTGGACGAGGTGGAATCCCACACTTTAAGGGGATAATCCCCCCTCTTGTCCATTGCTTCTTTTAATATGCCCATATCCTTGAAAGCCAAATCCGTGCAACTTGCAAAAAAGGGGCAACCACCATAGGCTTTTTGATCCACACCTCAGTCTCGTTCTCTTCAAAAGGGAATCTTCTCTTAAAGTGATTGTAAACCTTTGTTTTTGTTTTTAAATAACATATTATACTTGCCTCCACTGTGCAGCTCGTTTTGCACAGAGTGGCCCCGATCGTCCTCTTCTGGGGTCCCCCAGCGGCTCCTCCCCGCATTAGATAACCCCCTAGGAGAAGTGCTCTCCCGGGGGATTACCTTGCAGGCAAGCTCCCGAGTCCAGCATTTGCGCCCATAGACAGGAATGCCAGACTTGGCCCCGCCCCCGACACCCACATCATTGGATTTGATTGACAGCAGCGGGAGCCAATGGCTGCGCTATCAATCTATCCAACCAAGAGCCGGGACCCCGTGGAGAGAGGGAGTGCGCATCTCTGCCGAGGAAAAGATGGGGCTCAGGTAAGTAAAACATGGGGGCTGCTCACTCCAAGGTGTTTTTTCACCTTATTGCATAGGAAGCATTAAGGTGAAAAAACAAGATTTTACAACCCCTTTAAAGAGGAAGTAAACATTGAAAGGGTTTTCTGCCCAAGTTAGAATATGGTTCACCTTTATCTGTGCCGAGAGACTTTTGGTGCCCCCTTGATGACTGATATAGGCCACAGCTGTAGCATTGTCGGATTGAATCCTGACAGGACAATCCCATAACCTGAAAGCCCAGGCCTTTCGAGCCAGGTGTACTGCCTGAATCTCTAGGATATTGATGTTCAAGATTCTTTCGGTTCTCGACCACTGTCCCTGGACAGTTGTCTTTTCTAATACTGCTCCCCAGCCTGAGAAGCTGGCATCCGTCGTTACCACTTTCCAGATGACTGGTCTGAAGGATTTTCCTTTCAGCAGATTCTGGGTTAATAACCAGCAAGTGAGGCTTTGGGCCACTTGCTGTGTGTAAGTCTAAAGCTTGAATTGTTTTGTACCAAGCAGACAGGATACTGTTTTGCAAGTCTTAAATGGAACTGGGCATAGGGAACTGCTTTGAACGAAGCTAACATGGTTCCTAGCAACCTCATGCAGAGGCGAATGGAGGGATTGCCATTTGACCTGACCCTCCGCACCAGCTCTCCTATGGAGTTGATTTTTGCTTGAGCCAAGAACACCCTTTCCTGGGCTGTATCTATGATCAGACCCAAGTACTCCAGCCTTCTTAGTGGTATTAAGGAAGATTTCTTTAGGTTGAGAATCCAACCCAAACTTTTCAGATAGTTGGTTGTAGTGCGTACGCTTTGTTCTAAACGAGTCACTGATTGATCTAGAAGTAATAGATCGTCTAGGTACACTACGATTGTTCTGCCCTGTGCCCTTAACCTGGCTAGAGGTGGGGCCAGCACTTTGGTGAACACCTGAGGTGCTGTGGCTAGCCCGAAGGGCAGAGCTACAAATTGAAAATGCTACTGTTCTAACTCAAACCGCAGAAACTTTTGATGAGCAGGAAATATAGGGACATGCAGATATGCATCCCTGATGTCGATTGACGCCAGAAGTTCTCTTCCTAAAAGGATAGAAACTACCAACCCGAATGTCTCCATGCAAAAGGAGCGGATCTTCAGGAATTGATTTAGCTTTCTTAGATCTAGAATGGGTCTGACATCTCCATTTGGTTTGGTACCATGAAAAGGTTTAAATAAAATCCCAGACCTTGCTCTTTTGTGGGTATCTGTATGATCACCCCTTGAGATATTAATCGGTCTAGTGCCTGAAACAGACTGTTTTTTCTCTGGATCTTTGGGAAGGCTTAAACTCAGGAAAGACGGTGGAAAGTTCCGAAATTCCAGCTTGTACCCCAGCGTTACCGTGGAAATGACCCATCTGTCATTAATTTCCTTTTTCCAGACTTCTGATAATTGCAGAAGTTCTTCCCCCCACCTTGGTGAGTGGGGTTGCCTCTTCATCATGAGGCTTTAGGATACTGTTTTGCAGATTTCCTACCCCAGGGCTTCTTTTGAGCCTGGGTCTGAACCAAGTCTTTCCTCTAGTGTCTGACGGAGAAGGTCGTTGCCACTGCCTAGAGGCGGAAGCCCCTGGCACAGGGAGAAAGTCAGTTTAAATACAGGGCGTTTATATTTTCTTTTGACTGGTAAAAAAATACTTTTCTCAGCAGAAATAGGAAAGGGGAACCCAGTTAGGAGGTTTTTACATGGTGTTTCAGCTGACCAATTTTTCAAGCACAGGATTCTGCGCATATGTACAAGCATAAGTGCGAGGCGGGATGCCTGGTGAATAGTCTTTAATGGCATCTATGGCAAAACATAATGCCTTAGGTAGTTCAGCCGAATCCCAAGCTTGTTGTGTAGGAATCTCTCTAAGGGCCTGTTTAACCTGCTATCGAAAAAGCAGATTTTAGCAGGGATTCCAACTACTTATCTGTTGGATCTTTAAGCATCTGTGCATTGTCTACAGGACAAGTTAAAGAGGAGTTCCACCCAGAGAGGCCGTCAAAAAAGAAAATTAAAAAAGTCAGCAGCTACAAATACTGCAGCTGCTGACTTTTAATTGGACACTCACCTGTCCCTGGGTCCAGCGATGCGGGGGATCGAAGCCCCGCTCGTCTCCCCCCTCCGCGCCGGGATGTGGCTTCACAGCCTGGCACCCACTGCGCATGCGCGAGCGGCGCCGTGCGCCGCGATTGGCCGCTCAATCACCTGGGACCTGTAATGGGTCCCAGATGATTGACAGGAGGGAGGGAGCAGAGCGGAGCCCTTCCTGTGCCGAGGAGGAAGTGATGTCACCAGCCCAGGCTAAGGGACAGGCAGACTACGAGGGACCACCTAGCAACAGGCATTTAGAGGTAAGTGGAAAAAAAAAAAAAATATCCAAATGTTTGTTTTTTTTTTAGAATTTTTACAGGTAGTTTTGTTTTTTGGGTGGAACCCCACTTTAAGCTATTATTCACATTGGAAATCGCAGCGTCAATTGCTGGTACTTTCCATCTTTTGGAGAATTTCTCATCCAGAGGATAGAGAATTGCTAAACCTCTTAGGAGGGAGAAAATGTTTACCCAGTTTATCCCATTCCGAAAATATAAGCTGTTCAAGTAATGCATGTGCAGGAAACGCATGCAAAGGATGGGAAGGTTTTAAAGAACCTAAGGAAGAAGCCAAGTTTTCATGAGACTCTGTTAGAGGCAGCATTAAAGTGGAATGAACCATCTCTGTAAGAGTTTGTATCAGCAATCCTTCAGATTGAGAAGCTGAAAAAAAAGTTCATCTACCGTTGTTTCTTCAGCAGAAGAATCATCTGTTTGTTTCTCTTCTTGATCGATTGAGGGTATAACCTCATCGTGTACCCACTGTTCCCCTTGCAAAGCTGAAGCAGGGGAGGGGGACCTAGCACGCTTCCTAGCCATTGAAATGGAGGATGCGATTAAAGCCGCTAGTCTTTCTTCTAGACCCTGAAGGGAGGAGGAAAGGGCATCTTTAGTCACGTATACAGGTGCTGAGATGTGAGAGGCAGCTGCACCATCAATTTGCTCCAATGGCTCACCCCGAGTTGCCATAATTGGTAATTCAGGCAAGGATGACAGCATGGAACGACAGCTGGAAATCCCAATGTCTGGGGGTGAAACCTTTACTCTTTTGTGGTGTCTTTTTTGGCAGGCATAGTCCTAAGTACAAAAAACAGAGGCGCTATACACATTGCACTAAATCACTGAAAATAGTCAAGACTTTTTAAAGTTGCTATAAAGTTCAGCCTAGTGATGGAAAAAGTGCCCTTCCTGTATCAGGAATGCCAGTTTTGCAATCCATACGTGTCTCACAGCTCGTGTGTCCCTGTGTGCAGGCAGCTTGTTTACTCATCAGACTGACTCAGACTGACAACTGTATTTATCTGCTATTTAGCCTGCTGTGCATCCTCGTGGATTATTCACGGCACCTGAGTTAGGCCGTGCCCCCTCCGAAAAAATTCCGTCTCCCTTTTTATTTAAAACGTTTGCGGCACCTGAGCGCGGCGTTTTTTCGGGTCCCGGAACCAACACGAGGGGTGGGGGAGGGGCTGCAGAGCCTCCAGCAGTGAGGCACAGATGTTAGAAAATACAGCCACAGTAACAGACTTTAGCGGTAAAACAGCGTGTTCTTCCGCATCCCCCCACTGTGGGGGGGGGGGGGGTTATGTAAGGGGGGTGCAGCGCTGCTGTCCCCCTAACCCTCCAATTCCATCAGGGGAAAAAAAAAGACTTTTTTTGCAGATTTTTTACCTTGCAAAAGCTCCTTTCCACATGCTGAGCAGCCAGACACGGAACTGAGCAGTGAGACAACAGAGTAAGGTATGTGCATAGACTCCCTCTAGTGGAGATTTTAAGGCATGACATCTTTTCCTTAAATGAAAGAAATGCATGGATGTTTTTAATATCTACGTTTTCTTCCCTTACTTGGTCCTCGCTGCAGGATTTTGCAGAATTAACTGAAAATCCAACTTTCACCCATCACGGCGGGTTCGTTTAGCAAACCTTCAAGGACTGGGTCTGTAAATATGGGGTCCAACTGCCTTGGTCCTTGTATAAGCACCCCATCAGGAAGCTTGAGGTAATGTAACAAGACCCAAGCCCTGGGTTCCTGGGGTCCAGCCCTACAAAGAGGCATTACAGGCAAAACCTCGTGCTTCAGATACGAGGTCCCAGGTACCATCCACTTTAGGCCTCAGTGGTACTTCAGGATGGATCTGGCTTCTTTTTATGGAGGAATTTAAATCCAGCATGGATCCCTCCTGGATCTCCTCAGAGCACTTCTTCACTTGTGACCAACACCTTAGACACTGGCGAAAAAACTGATGTGCTCCTGGAAGGAGAAGGGGTTATATAGGGTAGTAAACTTTCTTTGATTGGGTTTACCAGTGTCAACACCTGAAGGTGGCCTATAACCCATTAAGTAATTACTTAAGGCTCTGTGTCCCATGATGTACGATAAAGAAAAGTATTTACCCCCTTACTGATTTTGTATTCTTTTGCATATTTGTCACACAAAAATGATTCAGATCAAACAAATTTTATTACACAAAGATAACCTCAATGGAGTTTTTAAATGCGGATTTAATTTATTAAAGTGGGGTTCCACCCAAAAAAACAAACATATCTAAAAAATTCTAAAAAAAAAACCAAAAAAACATTTGGATATTTTTTTTTTTTTTACTTACCTCTAAATGCCTGTTGCTAGGTGGTCCCTCGTAGTCTGCCCCTTCCTCTGCCTGGGCTGGTGACATCACTTCCCCCTGGCACAGGAAGGGCTCGGCTCTTCTCCCTCCCTCCTGTCAATCATCTGGGACCCATTAAAGGTCCCAGGTGATTGAGCAGCCAATCACGGCGCGCGGCGCCGTTCGCGCATGCGCAGTGGGTGCCAGGCTGTGAAGCCACAGCCCGGCGCCCACAGTTGAAATGCCG
Source organism: Lithobates septentrionalis (assembly GCA_037952835.1). Classification (NCBI taxonomy): domain Eukaryota; kingdom Metazoa; phylum Chordata; class Amphibia; order Anura; family Ranidae; genus Lithobates; species Lithobates septentrionalis. Next base: position 796,569 of record JBBDGP010003535.1, on the reverse strand, counting down.
GCGCCGACGAGCGGAGGGGGGGGGGGGGGGGACGAGCGGGGCTTCGATCCCCCGCATCGCTGGACCCAGGGACAGGTGAGTGTCCAATTAAAAGTCAGCAGCTGCAGTATTTGTAGCTGCTGACTTTTAAATTTTTTTTTTTTTTTTTAAGGCCCCCCTGGGTGGAACTCCTCTTTAAGGGGAAAAAGCTGTCCAAACCTGCTTGGCCCTGTGTGAAAAAGTAATTGCCCCCTAAACATAACTGGTTGCGCCACCCTTGACGGCAACAACTGCAATCAAGCGTTTGTGATAACTGGCAATGAGTCTTTCACATCGCTATGGAGGAATTTTGGTGCACTCTTTTCAGAATTTTTTTTAATTCAGCCACATTGGAGGGTTTTCCAGGATAAACGGCCTGTTTAAGGTCATGCCACAGCATCTGAATAGGATTTAAGTCCAGACTGACTAGGCCACTCCATAACCTACATTTTGTTTTGTTGAGCCATTCAGAGGTGGACTTGCTGGTGTGTTTGGGATCGTCCTGCTGCAAGTGCGGTTGAGATTGAGATCAGGAACTGATGGCCGGACATTGTCCTTCAGGATTTTCTGGTAGAGCGCAAAATTCATGGTTCCATCAGATATGGCACGTTGTCCAGGTCATGAAGCTGCAGAGCAGCTCCAGACAATCACACTACCACTTACTTGTGTGACTTCTTGGTATGATGTTCTTTTTATGAAATAATGTGTTAGTTTTTTGCCAGATGTAACGGGATGCACACCTTCCAAAAAGTTCAACTTTAGTTTCAGTGTACAGAATATTTGCAGAAAAGTCTTAGGGATAAATCAAGATGTTTTGTGGCCAATGTGTGATGAGCATTTGTGTTTTTTGGTCAGCAGTGGCTTTGGCCTTGGAACTCTCGCATAGATGCAATTTTTGCCCAGTCTCTTTCTTATTGTTAAATCAAAACACTGACCGAGGCAAGTGAGGCCTGCAGTTCTTTAGATGTTGTTCTGGATTCTTTTATGACCGCCTGAAAGAGACGTTGTCATGCTCTTGGAGTAATTTTGGTAGGCCAGCCACTTCTGGGAAGGGTCGCTGTTCCACGTTTTCTCAATTTGTCCCAAAGCCTTAGCAATGGCTTTGTAACCCTTTCCAGACTGTTACATCTCAATTACTTTCTCATCTTTTCTTGAATTTGTTTAGATCACAGCATGATGTGTTGCTTTTTGAGATCTTTTAGTGTGCTTCACTTACTTTTTCACATAGAGCCAGGCAGGTTTGGACAGCTTTTTGCCCTTAATAAATTAAATCATTTAAAAACTGCATTTTAGATCTACTCGAGGTTCTTTGAGTATTAAAATTAGTTTGATAATCTGAATCATTTATATGTGACAAATATGCAAAAGAATACAAAAAAAAAAAAAAAAAAAAAATCAGGAAGGGGGGGAAATTTTTTTAAATAAATATATATATACACACACACACACACACACACACACACACACACATATATACATACACACACATACATATATATATTTTGTAACCTTGGCCAGATCTGTGCCTTGCCACAATTCTGACTGAGCTCTTCAGGCAGTTCCTTTGACCTCATGATTCTCATTTGCTCTGACATGCACTGTGAGCTGTAAGGTCTTATATAGACAGGTGTGTGGCTTTCCTAATCAAGTCCAATCAGTTTAATCAAACACAGCTGGACTCAAATGAAGGTGTAGAACCATCTCAAGGATGATCAGAAGAAATGAACAGCACCTGACTTAAATATATGAGTGTCACAGCAAAGGGTCTGAATACTTAAGACCATGTGATATTTCAGTTTCTTTTTTAATAAATCTGCAAAAATGTCAGCAATTCTGTGTTTTTCTGTCAATATGGGGTGCTGTGTGTACATTAATGAGGAAAAAAATGAACTTAAATGATTTTAGCAAATGTCTGCAATATAACAAAGAATGAAAAAGTTAAGGGGGTCTGAATACTTTGTCGTGTGTGTGTGTGTACATACATTTTCTTAGTTTCTGTTATAATTTTGCAAATAAGTAATTTTTCTTCTTGTGCTGATGAGGCTGCCCTGATGGTAACCGATAGGGGGCACTGATGGGATGCTGACGACTAAAAATCAGTGACCAGATTATTTTTGTAAATGTGACAGCACATGATGAAAGTAATGCTGACAACACGAAAGTTTGTTTACATGTGTCCAGTTGTGATTGGCCACAGCTAATCACTTGGTATGGGGCGGCTGCGATTGGCCCTTTTCCCACGATCACAGAGCGCGCCGGATGCGTGCCCCAGGTGTCTGAGGTGGTTAAGCATACACTCACAAAAAATACTCACAAGTAGAGGAAAACCACTTTAGGAAATCCTGCAGTTTACACGGAAGTTTCCTCTTCCTTTTATTTGACGACACATCGACGACCCCTCGAGGAAGTGTATAATGTTTACCTGACAAGAAAAAAAAAAAAGTTATGGCAGTAAAATTAAAAAACAAAAAAAAAACAAAACAAAAAAAACACACACACACACACACACACACACACACACACACACACACACACACACAACACACCTGATAAGAAATTAATTGGAACACCTTACCTTTTTTAAAAGGTTTATCCTCACTGGGCTTAAAGGGGTCCAGACTCCGCCATGCGTCTAAATGGTTATCCTTAGCAATAGGAAGACAGATATATATCTTACAAATAGGATTCATACCTAAAGATGGGCTCGGGCGTATTCGCACACGCCACGAGCAGAGCCCGCTAGGAAGTCGGCACGGCACTGCGCTAATCACAGGCAATCAGACATTTTCCCGATGTGCAGCTGCAGAGATCAGGAAATGTCTCACTGCCTCTGATTAGCGCAGCGCCGACTCCCTGGCGAGCTCTGCACGTGGAAAGTTCGAACACGCCCGAGCCCATGCTTACTAAAGAGTAATCCATTTGTGTTGAGAAAAAAAATAAAAAAAATAAACATTCCTCTCTGGGTGATCAGTGTACATTTCAAGGATTTTAACAGATTGTTTCAGATTCCTACCAGTTTGTGCTCTTAACCACTTAAGGACCAGGTCTATTTTTTTTTTACACTTGGTGTTTACAAGTCAACTTAGAATCCCCAAACAATATATATATTCTTTTTTTCAGACACCCTAGATAATAAAATGGCGGTCGTTGCAATACTTTGTCACACCGTATTTGCGTAGCGGTCTTACAAACGCAATTTTTGGAAAAAAGCAATTTTTTTTAATTAAAAAAAATAAATAAAATAAAACCGTAAAGCAGCTTGCTATGGGGGCATCCGAGCTGCAACTCCCTGTGTCCATTTAGACACAGAGCTGAGGCCCGGCCTGCCTCCTTTCTATTCTCATTGACTGACTGACTGACAGCAGCGGGAGCCAGTGGCGCTGCTGTCTCAGCCAATGAGAAGGGGAGTCCCTGACGGCCGAGACATTCCTGCAACATCGCTGGAGCTAGAGGGGCCTCAGGGAAGTATTAGAGGGGCCTCAGGGAAGTATTAGAGGGGCCTCAGGGAAGTATTAGAGGGGCCTCAGGGAAGTATTAGAGGGGCCTCAGGGAAGTATTAGAGGGGCCTCAGGGAAGTATTAGAGGGGCCTCAGGGAAGTATTAGAGGGGCCTCAGGGAAGTATTAGAGGGGCCTCAGGGAAGTATTAGAGGGGCCTCAGGGAAGTATTAGAGGGGCCTCAGGGAAGTATTAGAGGGGCCTCAGGGAAGTATTAGAGGGGCCTCAGGGAAGTATTAGAGGGGCCTCAGGGAAGTATTAGAGGGGCCTCAGGGAAGTATTAGAGGGGCCTCAGGGAAGTATTAGAGGGGCCTCAGGGAAGTATTAGAGGGGCCTCAGGGAAGTATTAGAGGGGCCTCAGGGAAGTATTAGAGGGGCCTCAGGGAAGTATTAGAGGGGCCTCAGGGAAGTATTAGAGGGGCCTCAGGGAAGTATTAGAGGGGCCTCAGGGAAGTATTAGAGGGGCCTCAGGGAAGTATTAGAGGGGCCTCAGGGAAGTATTAGAGGGGCCTCAGGGAAGTATTAGAGGGGCCTCAGGGAAGTATTAGAGGGGCCTCAGGGAAGTATTAGAGGGGCCTCAGGGAAGTATTAGAGGGGCCTCAGGGAAGTATTAGAGGGGCCTCAGGGAAGTATTAGAGGGGCCTCAGGGAAGTATTAGAGGGGCCTCAGGGAAGTATTAGAGGGGCCTCAGGGAAGTATTAGAGGGGCCTCAGGGAAGTATTAGAGGGGCCTCAGGGAAGTATTAGAGGGGCCTCAGGGAAGTATTAGAGGGGCCTCAGGGAAGTATTAGAGGGGCCTCAGGGAAGTATTAGAGGGGCCTCAGGGAAGTATTAGAGGGGCCTCAGGGAAGTATTAGAGGGGCCTCAGGGAAGTATTAGAGGGGCCGCTGCACGCAAAGGCTTTTTATCTTAATGCATAGAACGCATTACGATAAAAAAAACCTTCTGCCTTCACAACTTTAAGCTGCCCATAGATGGATCAAAATTTGGCAGGTTCGCAGGGACTTACCAAATTTAAATTCATTTATGAGCACTGTAGTTTTACAGAAGTCGATTTACCAATCAACTTCGGTACAACCACCCTGTTGGAGTTTAGCTGCGCAATCATTGCTGATCGGTGTATTCAGACAGCGGGAAGCCTCCCCACTGTCAGAATATACAGCCTAGTGGATTCCCCCATCCACCTCAAAATGTGTCGATGGGGGAATCTGGTCAGGGTTTAATTTTGTTCAACCTGCTGGTTAAACGAAAAACAAACTCACTCGTCTATGGGCAGCTGAACACTACCCTCTCCTCCAATTAATTAACTTCAACACAGAGCACTTTTACCACGTTACTTCCAAGACGAATTTTCTGCTTTCAGTGCTCTCACACTTTGAATGACAATTACTTAGTTATGCTACACTGCACCCAAACAAAATTGCTATCATTCTTTTCACACAAATAGAGCTTTCTTTTGATGGTATTTAAAGGGGTTGTAAAAGGTAAAAGTTTTTACCTTAATGCATTCTATGCATGAAGTGAACAAACATCTGACAATACACCCCCCCCCCCCCCGTTTTACTTACCTGACCCCTCGAAAGTCCCGCGCTTGCCCCCGACATCCTCTTCGCTGCTCAGCCTGGCCATTGATAGGTTACAGTGGATGGATTGAAAGCAGCGCAGCCATTGGCTCGGGCTGCTGTCAATCACATCCAATAATGCGGCACGCCGGGGCCGGGAGTGTGCCCGCAAGTGCTAAACACCATGTGAGGGAGCTCGCATGAAAGTGTTGAGTCCTTGCGGGGGGGAGCCAAGACAGCCGCCGAGGGACCCCAGAAGACCAGGTTCGGGGCCACTCTGTGCAAAACGAGCTGCACAGTGGAAGTATAACATGTTTGTTATATATATTAAAAAAAAAAAAAAAGTTAACTTTAGTGATCCTTTAAATTTTTTATTTTTTTGTGATAAGCGAAAATTTTGAAAAAGAAAAACATTTTTCTTTTAGTTTCTATTATAAAATTTTGCAAATAAGTAATTTTTGTTCAAAAGATTTGGCCCTCAAATTATACTGATACATATCTTTGGTAAAAAAAACAAACAAATTAGCGTATATTTACAGAAAGGTACTCTGATGGGCTAAAGACAGGTATTCTTTATTGCTGGGGCAATCAGGGCACAGCACTGTAAGAGGTTAACCGTTAAATCACTGTTCCCACGATCTTCTCCTCACGCTGGACCAATTTGTGAGGAGAAAAACCTGGTAACAGCGAGTTACTGCGGTTTGTTTACCTTTGTGGCCAGCTGTGATTGGACACAGCCGGTCACCTGTTATAGAGCCAATTTCATTGGCTCTTCACCCTGATTGGGGGACGGGCTTTGTCTGAGCAACACACCTTATCCTCGAACACGGCGTGCCCCTGGGGGCACGCACAAGTAGCTTGACTGGAAGGACGTCATATGACATCCACCCGGAACTACAAGAGGTTCCCTGGCTGGTGTCATCTTGCCATAGGCCAGGCGGGAACCAGTTAACAATGCTGCTGTCCAAAGGTGTCTGTCTTCCTATATCCAGAGAGTGTAGGCAGCCTGGGACAGGAAGTGTGTTAGTGGACACATCACCAGGTAAAAAAAAAAAGGGGGGAAAAAAAAAAAAAAAAAGTCTAAAAACTAAAACTAATGCAGCCACATTTAAGGATTGTTAAGCGGCAATATATTACATTTTTGGTTTTGGGTTTAATACCACTTTAAGATAGGTACTTTACCTTTATAATGGGAATTTCCTTGACTTCTCTTGGCCGAAGAACATAGCCTCTCTCTTCTGTTTGAATCTTTAAAGTAAAAATCATAGAAAAAGTTTTATCTATCAATGCAAATTTCACACAGAAAGTCATGGAGCGAAAAAGATTATATTATCATGCTGGGCCAGCTCTAGTTTAAGAAGCAGTTTTCTGAACTACCCCACTGCTTGATCTGCTTCCATCCATGATATTTCTCTGACGTTTTTCTGGGAGTGTATAGGTGTCCAATGTTACAAGTTCTTGTATTCTCCTGGTCCTGCCATTTTATGAATGGAAATAGTAACTGCCATGGAACTCTATGGTGCTGCCAGGTTGCATTCCATTCATAAAATAGAAAGAGCAAAGTACAGAACACACAGGCCAGAAACAATGAGCCAACTGTACTGCTGTGCTTCAGGCATTCGGAGAGCCATGGAAAGGACAGCATTTTACCAATATTAAACTTACCTCCATCTGCACTTTCCAGTCAATTTTCAACAACCAGTCTGAGCGTTCGTTCATCTCAAATAAAGATTCAGGCTTAACTCTTACGATATAAAAAGATACTTATAACATTCAACTCAATTTCACTAACTACGCACTTTATTTTAAAGTGGAGCTCACCCAAAAGGGGAAGCTGCGCTTGTTCACCCCCCTCTGAATCCACTGTCACATTTGAACTTTTGGGGGGAAGTGGAGTGGATACCTGTCAAAACCAGGTACCCACTCCCACTTCCGGGTAAGATCGCCGCACCCTGATCGTGGTGATCTACAAAATTTCCGGCTACTCCTCCACTTCCTGCTGCCTTCTGGGAGAGACACAGGTCCCAGAAGACAGTGGGGGGGACCATTCAGAAATTGCAGCGCAAGTCACGTATGCGCAGCAGGAAAAAGGCTGTGAAGCTGCAAGGCTTCACTTCCTGTTTCCCTTAGTGAAGATGCCGGCGCCTGCACCCACAGCCGATGGACGAATCTGGGGTGCTGACATCGCGGGATATCTGGACAGGCAAGTGTCCTTATATTAAGTGTCAGCAGCTACAGGATTTTTTTTTTGATAGGCTGGAACTTCCCTTTAAAACAGGGCTCGACAAACCCCGGGCGCCAGGTCGCATTTGCGACTAGAATTAGCGACCTGGCGCGGCACAGCTGGGGTATCCTGTGTCCGTTCGACACCCCCCCCCCCCTCCCGGCATGATCACGTTGGGCCGCGCCAGTAATTGAGGCCGCGGCTGTGCGGCCTACTGCAGTCCTATGGTTCCTTCTGCAATCGGACGCCCTCTGGTGGTGGCCGTTGGTATGACAAGACATCCACCAATGCTAATGGAGCTTCCCCTACCTGTTTTCACTGCCCGCTCATCTCCTTCCCTTTACTTAGAACCCCCAAACATTATAAATATTTTTTATTCTAACACCCTAGAGAATAAAATGGCGGTCATTGCAATACTTTGTCACACCGTATTTGGGCAGCGGACTTATAAGCGCACTTTTTTGGGAAAAAACACTTTTTTTAATTAAAAAATAAGAAAACAGTAAAAGTTAGCCCAATTTTTTTTATATTGTGAAAGATAATGTTACACTGAGTAAATTGATTCCCAACATGTCGCGCTTCAAAATTTTGTCCGCTCGTGGAATGGCGACAAACTTTTACCCTTTAAAATCTCCATAGGCGACGTTTAAAAAAATTCTACAGGTTGCATGTTTTGAGTTACAGAGGAGGTCTAGAGCTGGAATTATTGCTCTCGCTCTAACGATCGTGGCGATACCTCACGTGTGGTTTGAACACCGCTTTCATATGCGGGCGCTACTCACATATGCGTTCGCTTCTGCAAGCGAGCTCGGCGGGATGGGGCGCGTTTAAAAAAAAATTTTTTTTTTCTTATATATATTTTACTTTTTTATTTTTACACTGTTTAAAAAAAAAAAAAAAAAATTGTTTCACTTTTATTTCTATTACAATGGATGGGGCACATTTAATAAAAAAAAAAAAATTCTTATTTATTTTTACTTTTTTTTTTTTAACCACTTCAGCCCCGGAAGATTTTACCCCCTTCCTGACCAGAGCACTTTTTACAATTCGGCACTGCGTCGCTTTAACTGCTAATTGCGCGGTCATGCAATGCTGTACCCAAATGAAATTTGCGTCCTTTTCTTCCCACAAATAGAGCTTTCTTTTGATGGTATTTGATCACCTCTGCCGTTTTTATTTTTTGCGCTATAAACGGAAAAAGACCGAAAATTTTGAAAAAAAATGATATTTTCTACTTTTTGTTATAAAAAAAATCCAATAAACTAAATTTTAGTCATACATTTAGGCCAAAATGTATTCGGCCACATGTCTTTGGTAAAAAAAATGTCAATAAGCGTATATTTATTGGCTTGCGCAAAAGTTATAGCGTCTACAAACTAGGGTACATTTTCTGCAATTTACACAGCTTTTAGTTTATGACTGCCTATGTCATTTCTTGAGGTGCTAAAATGGCAGGGCAGTACAAACCCCCCCCCAAATGACCCCATTTTGGAAAGTAGACACCCCAAGGAAATTGCTGAGAGGCATGTTGAACCCATTGAATATTTATTTTTTTTGTCCCAAGTGATTGAATAATGACAAAAAAAAAAAAAATATATATTTACAAAAAGTTGTCACTAAATGATATATTGCTCACACAGGCCATGGGCCTATGTGGAATTGCACCCCAAAATACATTCTGCTGCTTCTCCTGAATATGGGGATACCACATGTGTGGGACTTTTTGGGAGCCTAGCCGCGTACGGGGCCCCGAAATCCAATCACCGCCTTCAGGATTTCTAAGGGTGTAAATTTATGATTTCACTCTTCACTGCCTATCACAGTTTCGGAGGCCATGGAATGCCCAGGTGGCACAAAACCCCCCCAAATGACCCCATTTTGGAAAGTAGACACCCCAAGCTATTTGCTGAGAGGCATGGTGAGTATTTTGCAGCTCTCATTTGTTTTTGAAAATGAAGACAGACAAGAAAAAAAATTTTTTTTTTTTCTTTTTTCAATTTTCAAAACTTTGTGACAAAAAGTGAGGTCTGCAAAATACTCACTATACCTCTCATCAAATAGCTTGGGGTGTCTACTTTCCAAAATGGGGTCATTTGGGGGGGGGTTTTGTGCCACCTGGGCATTCCATGGTCTCCGAAACTGTGATAAGCAGTCAAGAGAGAAATCAAAAATTCACGCCCTTAGAAAGCCTGAAGGCGGTGCTTGGTTTTCGGGGTTCCGTACACGGCTAGGCTCCCAAAAAGTCTCACACATGTGGTATCCCCGTACTCAGGAGAAGCAGCAGAATGTATTTTGGGGTGTAATTTCACATATTCCCATGGCATGTTTGAGCAATATATCATTTAGTGACAATTTTGTGCAAAAAAAAAAAAAAAAAAAAATTTGTCTCTTTCCCGCAACTTGTGTCGCAATATAAAATATTCCATGGACTCGACATGCCTCTCAGCAAATAGCTTGGGGTGTCTACTTTCCAAAATGGGGTCATTTAGGGGGGTTTTGAACTGTCCTGGCATTTTATGCACAACATTTAGAAGCTTATGTCACACATCACCCACTCTTCTCACCACTTGAAGACAAAGCCCTTTCTGACACTTATTGTTTACATGAAAGTTTTTTTTTTTGCAAGAAAATTACTTTGAACCCCCAAACATTATATATTTTTTTAAAGCAAATGCCCTACAGATTAAAATGGTGGGTGTTTCATTTTTTTTTCACACAGTATTTGCGCAGCGATTTTTCAAACGCATTTTTTGGGGAAAAAAAACACACTTTTTTAAATTTTAATGCACTAAAACACACTATATTGCCCAAATGTTTGATGAAATAAAAAAGATGATCTTAGGCCGAGTACATGGATACCAAACATGACATGCTTTACAATTGCGCACAAACGTGCAGTGGCAACAAAATAAATACATTTTTAAAAGCCTTTACAGGTTACCACTTTAGATTTACAGAGGAGGTCTACTGCAAAAATCACTGCCCTCGATCTAACCTTCGCGGTGATACCTCACATGCATGGTGCAATTGCTATTTACGTTTGACGACAGACCGCCGCTTGCGTTCGTCTTAGCGCGAGAGCAGGGGGCGACAGGGGTGCTTTTTTTTTTTTTTTTTTCTTTATTATTTTTTTGCTTTTTTATCTTATTTTTAAACTGTTCCTTTCATTTTTATTTTTTTTTAATCATTTTTATTGTTATCTCGGGGAATGTAAATATCCCCTATGATAGCAATAGGTAGTGACAGGTACTCTTTTTTTGAAAAAATTGGGGTCTATTAGACCCTAGATCTCTCCTCTGCCCTCAAAGCATCTGACCACACCAAGATCGGTGTGACAAAATGCTTCCCCAATTTCCCAATGGCGCTATTTACATCCGGCGAAATCTAAGTCATAAAATGCTTGTAGCTTCCGGTTTCTTAGGCCATAGAGATGTTTGGAGCCACTCTGGTCTCTGATCAGCTCTATGGTCAGCTGGCTGAATCACCGGCTGCATTTTCAGGTTCCCTGTTGAGACAGGAGAGCCAGAGAAAAACACGGAAGACGGTGGGGGGGGGGGGGCATTCCCTCCCACGGCTTGTAAAAGCAGTCTAGAGGCTAATTAGCCGCTAGGATTGCTTTTACATGAAAGCCGACCGCTGGCTGAAAAGAATGATACCAAGATGATACCTAAACCTGCAGGCATCATTCTGGTATAACCACTCAAAGTTGTGAATGGCGTACCTGAAGACAAAAAAATGGTTAACAATAAAGCACAGTAAACGGTAAAGTACAAAAAATTGCATACCTGAAAAGCAAACATGATAAAACATAATAACAATAAAACATTGCAGAATAGAATACAGTAAAAAAAGAGCAGAATAGAGAGAATAGAGAGAGAGAGAACAATAAAACGACAACTATTTTTTTTTTATTTTATATATTATTTTTTTTTACACTTTTTTTGTAACTAACTTTTATAACTGTAACCGGTTCCAGGTTCGGGTCTCTCAAAATGCGATGGCATCTTGGGAGACCCTGTGAAAGTGTGCCTAGTCTGTGGAATGCTGTATCCTACGCTAATACTCAACTAGTGCATAGTAGCGTTCAAAACATTCACCAATGCAAAGACCAGGATTGTCAGGACAGGAGGGACAATAATAGCGGGTGTCACGCCTATATCCGCGCTTGCTGCAGACACAATATCTTTTTTTGGGGGGGTTCGTTGGGTAGGGGTACTCGGGAGGACATAAAGAAAATGCCTCTCATGCAGCCGACTGCATTTGGTTGGGGATGTGAATGGGGGAAGTACGGGCGCTGCAGAAGCGGTGGGTTCCCAATTGGGATTGGCGAATGCAGCAGGAAGGGCACTATGGGCACGACGGGCCTGTGTTTGTCTTTTTGGTGGCAGCGGGACACTACTTGTGCTTGCCACCTCACCAGCTTGAACTGCACTTATGGGACTCGCCACGTCACCAAGTGTTACTGCAGTGCTGGTTTGACTACGACCGGGGTGTACTAGGCCGCTGGCGCTTGCCAGTTCACCAAAACGCTACCAAAAAAACTGTTGGCGATCGCAGGGATCAGGCCTGACTCTGCGAACGCTGCAGTTATGCGTTTTAGTCTTTTGTAAGTGACAGTGATCGATCGATACTGCACTTGGGTGGGCTGGGCCGGGCGGAGGGGCAAAACGCAGGTGCTAGCAGGTATCTGGGCTGATCCCACTAACACTGCGTTTGTGAGAACCCTAAACTGCTGGGGATGCTAGTATAGATCTGATCGGATCAGATATTGATCCGTTCAGATACTATACCACTAAGGGTGGTGTACAGTGCGTGCGTGGGTGTTAGCGGTACTGGCGCTAACCTGACGCTGCCTGGGGCTGGTGCTTGCCAGTTCACCAAAATACTACCAAAAAAACTGTTAGCGATCGCAGGGATCAGGCCTGACTCTTTGAACGCTGCAGTTATGCATTTAGTGTTTTGTAAGTGTCAGTGATCGATCGATACTGCACTTGGGTGGGCTGGGCTGGGCGGAGGGGCAAAACACAGGTGCTAGCAGGTATCTGGGCTGATTACGCTAACACTGCGTTTTTGGGAACCCTAAACTGCTGGGGACACTAGTATAGATCTGATCGGATCAGATATTGATCCGTTCAGATACTATACCACTAAGGGAGGCGTATTCTGCGTGCGTGGGTGTTAGCGGTACTGGCGCTAACCTGACGCTGCCTGGGGCTGGTGCTTGCCAGTTCACCAAAATACTACCAAAAAAACTGTTAGCGATCGCAGGGATCAGGCCTGACTCTGCGAACGCTGCAGTTATGCGTTTAGTCTTTTGTAAGCGACAGTGATCGATCGATACTGCACTTGGGTGGGCTGGGCGGAGGGGCAAAACGCAGGTGCTAGCAGGTATCTGGGCTGATTCCGCTAACACTGCGTTTTTGGGAACCCTAAACTGCTGGGGACTCTAGTATAGATCTGATCGGATCAGATATTGATGCGTTCAGATACTATACCACTAAGGGAGGTGTATGCTGCGTGCGTGGGTGTTAGCGGTACTGGCGCTAATCTGACGCTGCCTGGGGCGACGCATATCACCGCCGGGCGATCAGGGGGCTAAACCTTTATTCGGTAATAAACGGCGGGTGCCCTGACACTATAAAAAATAAACGAACTAACCAGCGTCACCCGTAACAGTTATATGGTGATCAGTGGTGAAAGGGTTAACTAGGGGGCCATCAAGGGGTTAAAACATTTATTAGGTAGTATATGGGGGTCCCTGACGCTATAAAACGCTGACGGCGAACCTAAATATTTACCTCCCTAACTAGCGTCACCAGCGACACTAATACAGCGATCAGAAAAATGATCGCTTAGTGACACTGGTGACAGGGGGTGATCAAGGGGTTAAAACTTTATTAGGGGGGGTTAGGGGGGTACCCTAGACCTAAAGGGGGGTAACAGTAACTGTCCCAACACTGTAACTGTCACAAACTGACACTATGCAGAAATCAGAAAAAAAAACAAAAAAAACTGCTGGTGTCATTTTGTGACGGGTGGGGGGGGGGGGGGGGGTGGGAAATCGGGGTGTTTAGTGTGCCTGCCATGTTCTACTGAGTGTGTAGTGTGTTGTGCACTCACATACCTGTCTTCTCTCCTCGGGCCGGAACGGAAATTACCGAGCCGAGGAGAGATGACATTTCCTTTGCTGCTGTTTAGCATACAGCAGCAAAGGAATGATTCGATTGGCCGGCGGCGATCGCGAGGGGGGGGCCACGAACGGATGGTCTCCCCCTCACCTCTGATCGCCACTGGACAAAAAGACGACCGCCTTGGGCACCGGGGGGGGGGTCCGATCGGACCCCCCACCCGCGGAAGGCAAATCACGTGCCATGTACGTGATTTTGCCTGTCCGTGCCACTTTGCCGACGTACATCGGTGTGAGGCGGTCGTCAAGTGGTTAAAAAAAAAAAAAAAATTGTCATTTGAAAAATAAATAAATAAAATGTCCCTTTAAGAGCTATGGGTGGAAGTGACGATTTGATGTCCTTTCCGCCCTGCAATGACTTGGAGATGGGCGGGGGGGGGGGGGCCCCCCCATCTTCCTCTCACTCGTCTCCATGTCAGGCCAGGGACAGATCCGGATCGCCTCCGCCTATACCGACGGCCACGGTAAGCGGTGAAGGGCACCGGAGCGTGGCGGTGGGGGGGGCCCTCTCCTGCCGCTGATAAAAGCGGTCTCGCTGCGAATCTGCTGCAGAGACCACTTTTATCTGAAAGAGAACCGCCGGCTCTTGAAGAAGATACCGGGGTTATGGTAGCTAGCTGCTACCACAACAACGGTATTTCTCTTCAAAGACAGGACGTATATAGTCATCCTGCGGGAAGGAAGTGGTTAATTAAAATAAATTTATTATTTGTCATCTCCCTGCTTGGCCCCTTTCACACGGGCTGTCTGATCAGGTTCACCTGTCAGTTTTTCAGGCAGACCTGATTGGATCCTTAGCGGGAATATGGTGGTCTTGTGTCCCTGCATGGCAGGAAATAAAAAGCAGTCACATTCGTTCTAGTCGTCTTTGTGTAAATTTAAGATTGGTTAATTTTTATATTGAAAATAAAGCTTTGTCGGTCGTTAAAAAAATAAATAAATAAAAACTGGCTCCTAACTTTTTTAGCTGGCTCCTAGATTCCAAGCAAATTTGTCAAGCCCTGCTTTAAAACAAACAAATAACCTTTGAATGACAAAAGTCAGCATTAAAGCAAACCTGTAAAAAAATGCCTGGTAAATTCCCAGGGGAACCAGTACACATAGAACTTTGTCCCATTCAAATCTGTGCATTGTCTGACTACACTGCTCACAAGCAAATACCTAAAGCAGAACTTCACCCTAAAGAGGATGTTCTGTTTTACGCCCTCCTCCCCACCCCCTTACTCAGTTTTGTCACTCTTTTTGGAGAGAGCACGTACCTGGTTTTTACAGGTACCCGCTCCCATTTGCTGTCAGATTGCCACGGTGCATCCACCAGATGTCCTTCTCCTAACCTCAGGGGAGAGAGACTGCATCTGTTGGCTCGTGTTATGACTGAAGGCGTGTCATCTGATAAAAAAACTGGTCCATAACATTATAATCCACCAGCTACTACTCTACGACTTTCTTCCCCTGTTGCAGCTTGCGGGTTAGCCTGAGTTCAATTGTTCAAGAGAGACTAGTGTAGCACTAGCTTGTGTTCTGTGCTTGCTTCTCTGCAGCATGCTGTCATTGACAATAACTCAAGCTGCCGGCTACTACTGTATTCTCTCTCCCCTGAATTTTTGGTGGCTGCATCTGGCCTCAATCTTTTCTGTCAGTTCTTTTACAATTAAATCTTTTCTATACAAGGAAGTCGTGAGAGGAGGCAAAGGACTGCAAGATTGGAGGGCTACAGAATAAATAGGAGATTGCATCACTGCTGGCTGCTGAAACCCCAGCTAGTGAAGTACTGCAATGCTGATCATTTATTGCGCATCATGCAAATGGTACTTATTACAGGACATTACTAAAATATAGGCATGTAGAAAGCAAGTAAAAATCCTTCCTGGAACGCCGTGACCAGTGTGCGATCCACCGCAACTGGAAGGGATGATAACTCAGGACTGGAAATTACATTATGCAATAAATGATCAGTGCTGCAGTACTTCACTATCAGCTTTTCTTTTCCTCCTTGTCTTGGTTAACATCTTGGATATTCTGAGAACTACGTTTGGGGGGGGGGGGGGAGATCAATTAATCGGACCAGTGTGATCCATCACTCTCCACCAGATCCAAAGCTTTTTTGCCCCCCAGACTGAAAAGCTGGAAATCCATGATTTCTGTCGAGTAGAGACACAGGAGGGGTGGGTGTCACATGACAGGTCGAAGTTTGGAGCACTATGATGAAGATTTGGGCACAAGAGCACTTTATTTATTTGGGACAATACACACAATATATGTATACACTGATGGACTTTTTGTTATCACTTTATTTGGCTTACTGAGTTGAGTTGCAAGTGCTGTATTTATGTTGTATTAATAGGTGGAACTACAGCCTGTACTGACGGAAATAAAAACAATTTTTATTTGATAACCACTGCACAGATTTAAATGTGACCATGCTTTATGAAATGGGAAAATGCTTTGTGATAATAAAAAGAAAAAAGCTCCCAACCGTTCTTTAGTTACGCGTTCCTATATTCTGTAGCTAAATATTTCAGGATTGTTTTATAGCACCTTTCCCTGTGAATAAATGCTGTAAGTTACAATTTTACTGAAATAAGTTCTGAAGTGCCAAAAATTTTCAGGAATTAAAGCGGAGTTCAGGACCCCCACCCCCAGAAGCAGAAAATGAAGTCAGCAGTTACAGTATGCGTGGCTGTTGACTTAATATATTAGGGCACTTACCTGTCCTGGAATCCAGCGATGTCGGCACCCCAGCTGATGGTTCCATCGGCTCTTGGGTGTCGCCACCGCCATTCGTGGTAAGGGAAACTGGCAGTGAAGCCGAAAGGTTCCCTACTGCATATGAGCGAAGCGCACTGCACTTTCTGAATGACCCGGTGGCAGGGCAAGGAGTCAATGAACTTTAGAGTAATCTCTGAAGTGGGGACGGGTACCCGTTCCCCCCTGAAAGGTGCCAAATGTGGCACCGGGGGGGGGGGGGGGCAGTTAAGCTGAGCTTCCACTGTTGGGTGGAACTCTGCTTTAAGAAGGTGCGGCCCTCCATAGACATAATGGTGACCCCTGAAGATTTGTTCCTTTCAAACTGTCCCACTGCTTCGAGTTTGACATGCCTGGCTTAAGCTAAACTCTCACTTCAACACCACATGAAGCTTTCTGCGGTTTATACACTTCCTGGTAGCAGAGTTGCACTCCTAGCAGCTCTCTATCAGCAGTGCTCATCATAGTCAAGTGGGGAGCAATGTTTATTGCATAAAGAAAGACACTGTAAGGAAGCAGTCTTTATTTTGTTTTAGATATTAAAAGTGCCAATATGCAATACAAACAGAAAAGGTAAAAAGGTTTTCCCACGAATGCCCTTTTAAAATGAAAACAGCTGAATCCTCAGTGGTTAGCCAAATCAGAGAAAACAATTACATATTAATACTATTGTTTCCTACAGAACAAGAATGAACAGTTACTTTAAAAACAAAACTTAAAAAAGGAACTTTTAAAAGATACCTGTTGTCGTTCAATGTGTTCTGCAGGTTCCATGTTTTCATCTTCTACTTCATGGTGATCATTTAGTGGGACAAAGACATCATCCCCATTATTCGGTGGGGCTAAAAGAAACACGTTTTACTAGTTTATACCTATATATTTCTTTTAAAAACAGTAAGTCATCTCACAAAAAACATACCTACTTCCTATACATTAGAGCAGCCAAGTTGCTAATTTGTAAAAGCTGCTAATACAAAGAGCAAACTAAGTTTTACTAGCACCTAAGTACACAGAGCCATACCAACACAGCAGTGAAACCCTATCTCTGAAAGTGAAGACAAAACAGAGGAGAAAAATGGGACTTTAATGCTTGTGTCACTTTAATCTTTTTTTTTTTTTTAAAGAGAGGTATGGACTGACTGTCCCCTGCAGGCTTTCAGTGAGAACTGAGTGATCAAACGCCACTGATTGATCAGTTCTCCCCTCCACTCTGAGCAGAGAGCCGTGACTGTCACAGTCTCCGGCTCTCTGCTTTATCCCCCAGTGCGCTGGGCTGCGGAGGGGGCAGGAGGTGCTGGCTTAGGCTCTCGGCGGATCGATGAGAGGCTGCGCCAGTTGCTGATCCAGGCATCCAAGTGGATCCCAACCATACGGTCAAGATCTTTTTAGAGCCTAGACCAGCTCTGTGATGTCAGCTGACAGTGGGCTTTAGAACTAAATGCACAGCTATGACCTACAGGAGATTTCTAGCCAAAAAGCTTTAAAGAGGACTTTCACTACCCCTGTTTCTATTTAATTAACCCCCTTGCTCGCCTACCAAACAAATCCAGTGTTTTGCAGAGATCCACCACCACAGTCCAGGTCCTGCGCTGCCATCTTGGTCCTCCCAAGTCATCAGAAGCTGGTCGTCTCCCTCTGGGTTCTTACATCTGGCCTCCGATGAAGCACAGAAGGCGCTCCCACACGGTCCACTGCGATTTCCTGCTCCTTCAACCTCCAGGATTATGTGATGTGGTATCCCAGGAGGCTACAGAAGCAGAACAAATGATTCTTGCTTGGCGTGCAGGGAGATTAACTTGTTTAGGAGAACGTTGGCCCACTTTAAAATGCCAAGACCAAATTTAGTGGCGCAAGTATTTTCGGTTAACAATAACTATGTTCGGGCTCGTTTACACTAGGGTTGTCCCGATACCGATACTAGTATCGGTATCGGCACCAATACCGAGCATTTGCCCAAGTACTTGTACTCGGGCAAATGCTCCCGATGCTTCCCCCGATACCTAGAGGACAGCTGTGATCGGCGCGTGGGGGAGTTACAAGATTCTCCCCCAGCGGCTTTCACCAGCTTTAGTGACATACAGCGGTGATCGCTCACAGCTGACTGTCACTGCATCCTCCTCCGTGCCTCTCCGCTGTCCCCTGCATTCTTCTCTCCTTATCTGTCCCCCTTCGTTCCTCTCTCCTTATCTGTCCCCCTCAGTTCTCCCCCTCCGTTCCTCTCTCGTTATCTGTCCCCTGCATTCCTCTCTCCTTATCTGTCCCCTCCGTTCTCCCCCTCAGTTCCTCCGTCCCCCTCCTCCTTCCTTTGTGTATGGACAGAGTCAACTGACTCTGTCCATTCACAGAACTGAAACATTGTAATCTTCTGTGATTACGATGTGTCAGTTTATGAATGGAGAGAAGCTGCTGTCTTCTCTCCATTCATTCTCAGTGCAGCTGACGCTGCAGAGAAAGGGACTGGGGAATCTATCCTTGGTCTCTTTCTCTGTCTCAAGGGGGAGATATCAGAGGTCTGTTAAGACCCCTGATATCTTACCAAAGCCCCCCAAAAGGGCTGATTAAAAAAAAAAAAAAAAAAAAACACAATAAAGAATAAAAAAATATTATTGTAAAAAATAAAAATTGTAAAAAAAAAAAAAAAAAAAAACCACACACACATACAACGTTCACCCCCCCCCCCCCCCAAAAATAGCAACAAAAAAAAGACTGTCACGCGACATTAAAAAAAAAAAAGTATCGGTAATCGGTATCGGCGAGTACTTGAAAAAAAGTATCGGTACTTGTACTCGGTCCTAAAAAAGTGGTATCGGGACAACCCTAGTTTACACTGTGCGGTGCCCTCTGAAGAGCAATCCGCCTGGGTTCAGTCACATGTTTTTACTCCCTCTCCAATTTAACGTTTAAACAAAGCTTTGTTGGGTAGGAAGTGTGAGAACTAGGGACACAGTCCTGCGTGTAAAGTTTTCTGCCACAAGGTTAAATAATGTTCTTAAAGTGTTTGTAAACCCTAGAAAAACAAAAACAAAAAACACCTGCAAGACAAAAGGCATAATGAGCTAGTATGCATAGCATGCCAGCTCTTTATAAATTACTTACCTGAGATCGAAGCCCCCGCTCCGGCGGCCGACATCGATCCCGCAGTTACTGCCGGGTATCTTGGGCTCCGGCACTGACTGGCCGGAGCCGCGACGACATCACTCCCGCGCGGGAGGTAACGGCAAGGTCTAACTGAAGCAACTGCACGTCCGTGCCATCGCTTCAGTGCGCATGTGCCGATGACGTCAGCACATGCAAATACAGGGGATATCTCCTAAACCGTGCAGGTTTAGGTGATATCCAGTGTAGCTACAGGTAAGCCTAATTATAGGCTTACCTGTAGCAAAAAGTGGTGGTAAAGGGTTTACAACCACTTCAAGGCAAGGAGCATTTTACATTTGGACAAAAAGGTGTATCATGGTCACAAAGGGGTTAAACAGGAATTCTTTTATCAATCTAGCCTATCAAACTGCCAAATCATTTTGAAAGTGATCATATTAGTTAGCATACTACTGCAAAAGAAATCTGCTCTTACCATCAGCATCAGAGAAGTTCAACACTGCCACTGGATCACCACAACCTTCCTCCATGTTATCATTCCTTTCTTCCTGTTCTGCATTCATCAAACCTAATGATAAAGATTGCATAGCATTGGGGTTTAAGAAAATTCTTGGGATTTTGTGAGCCATGCTCTAAATGCAAGTGTTGTGCTGATATTTTCACTTCAAAACATGTAGCATTCCATTGAAGGGTTTAAACTAGGGCCACTCGTAGAGGCATATTTGTAGATTGTTAAAAATTATATTTTATTATTAGGTAGGTTTCCATACAGTATTTCACTTGTGGCTTTGGGATGTAAATTGCTGTGCGTGAAACTGCATTTTTAAAACTTTATATTGACAAATGTAATTTAAAATCCAAACCTGGACAATTGTTGTCATCCTCTGTCCTTTGTGTATTCTGCTTAAACTGCATTGGTGACATTATTGCCAGCTCTAACACAAAAGCTCCACAAGTGTGAGTGGTACAGGTGTTCATGCGGAAATCTTTCCTGCTGGCCAAAGTTTCTCCCTTTCGGCTGGAATAGAAAAGGTAAATAGGCTGAACAGCTAAACAACATATGTTGGCCATTAATGCCCCAGTCCAACAGCTGAGAATGCATATGTGAGCAGTTTTATCCGCCAAAAGGTTTGTACTTCTGTTCAGCCAAGCATATAATTCACAAACAACTGCCATGCTGCACAGCCAGAAAGATTAACTGCTTCAATCCATGGTTTGGCTTTACAACTTTCTATGTCACCTCTCCTTCTTCAGACTGTTCAATGAATCAGCATAAACACTGCTGAATCGCTGCCCAATAAGCAAGTAGGTGACACAGGAGGATGTACAGCCAAGAAAAAAAAAAAATGCCCAGGTTTACAGTATGGCAGATATGTTTGAAGAGAATTACAAAGTCCATAAACAGAAAACTGCAGAGATTTCTAATGCGTATTTATCAGTCTTTGCAATTCTGCTTTATTCCCCTGAAAAACTTGTGCACACAGTGAATTACATCTAGACAAAAAGATGTCCAGGTAAATACTTGCAGGAGAAGAAAATATATACTAATTTTACAAAAGTTTATCCTACATAGGAAATGGGGGAGTGTGCCCACGCTTCCAAGATAACGCAAACTGTAATGCTCACCTGCACAGAGGGTTAGTTTTCTTTTCCACCTCTTCAGGAGGAACTAGAGCCATAGGTGTTAGAGGAACGATATTCACAGGCTATTAGATAAAAAAAAAAAAAAAAAAAAAAAAAAACACACAACAGGATTGAAACTGTGTGTATATATACAAATCTAGATTTGCCAAACACGAATTTATGTGGCTTAGGATCTAGAGAGAAATTAATGTGTGTAGGATGCAGTGTATAAAATGGAATCTGAATAGCATACATTTGAATTTTGATCCTTCTTCATGTTCACATTTGTTTTCTTGGGATCCCCAAAATCATCCAAGACCAGAAACTAGAACAAAGTCCAAAATGTTAATTTAGAGGACAATAACAATATTGCAACATAAACAGTCTGTAGTAAAAATTACAGAACAATTCACATATTTAGTTACTAATTATTTAAACACTGAAATGTCCAGTAATAAAAATTATGATAGCATCGATTTTTCAGATGTTCTTTTATTAACAAGGGGCCACAAAAATGTAGCTTACATTTACCATGTTATCCAAAATGTCAATTTCAACGCCTTCTCCTGAATTGTACAATGTTTACATTAGAGATCTGCAGCATAAACGGCAGCGTTCAGCCGCGTTTGTGTCTAGAAGCGTCTGCAGAGCAGAGAATGACATTTTGAGACCCAACTTTGGGGCCCCGTATCTCGGGGCCACTTGGTGCTAGGAACCCCACATTTGGATATGCTGCAGTGCTAGTTCCACTGTGTTTGCATACCAAATTTGGGGTTATGGGGCCCCAAATTCGGGTCGCAAAATGTCATTTTCTGCTGCAGTTTACCATCATATTTCTGTGTTTTCTGGTCCAAAAAATAGGGTTCCTTTAAAAACACTTATAAACGCAAACGCGGTGCCGGCATTTAGCTTCTGAACCCATTTTTTTGCTTCTGGAAAAAACGAGGTTAAACACAACTGCCTAAAAATGCCAAAAAAACGAGACTGTGTACATGGACACATAGGATAACATTGAACGAGTTCAGGGGCAGTTGAAAAAAAAAGTGTCCAACTGCCTCTGAACAGCGTCTCGTGTGCATGAGGCCTAAACTTTTGTCACAAGGCATTGCTCAGCATGCTAGCAAATGTCTTCAAGCAATCCCGTGCTCAGGATCAGAGCGCCACGAAAATACACATCCCATAAATAAATAAACACACACTTCCTCACCTCTTCTTCACGGTCATCAACAAAATGTGCATCTTTGTCTACTCCATCTGCCCCTACAGAAGCCGGCTGTTGGTCCCGCCTATATAAAATGAAGATTTATCATGATCACCCAAGACAAAGAGGTCTAACAAAAAAATAATAAATACTTTGTTTATTGAAAAGAGCTTGAGCGCATTACATAATGTGGCCCTAATTAGTGTATAATGCATGGCTGGACAATTCATGGTCACTGCTGACCATGGAAATAGGTGGCCCCGTTTTCATCCAATGCCAGCTAGAAAGGATTCCTTTGTAGTGCTGCGGCACTCAACTTTAGTCAGCTTGACAATCTCCTGCTAGTGCAATATGAGGCACAGTGCAGGCTGGCACAGACCCCACGAGACCTAAGGATTGGAGGCACAGACTGAACCCAGCCTGGGCCTAGATGAAGGTTGGAGCCTTGCCACTCCTCTTCTATCCCAGCCAGTAAGCAGACTGCGCCCCCAGGCTACAGTTCCAAAGCCCTGCCCACACTGCTGATGAACTACCTGTACTGGCAGAGAAGAAGAGGGGATACCAGAGAAGCATCTGAGGTAGAAGGGTTTTTTCACCTTCCAGAGTGAGGAGATATTGGGAAAAGCAAAAAAACAAGAGCCACTGCATCAACAGAGACTGCTGGAAGCAGCACACAGGTAAGGATGCAGCTAGGACAGTCCATGTGAGCCTGGAGATGACTGCTTGAGGCCAGGTCTGTATGAGGCACGTCATTCTCACTGCACACACAGGGGCAGTGCTTAGTGGCACAAATTTCTGCAAGCTCGTTCTTATGCGTGTCAGATATTTCTGTTGTCACAGATGCACGCTTAAAAACATTATTCTGGTGTTGCACATTGAAGGAGACTTTATACAATTATATTGCCAGCCTGGCCTTACTGGGGTAAAAAAAAAATTACAAAAATGGCTTTGACAGCAAAAGGGTTGATACACACAAACATTGTTACTTTTACTTCTTGTATTTTGTTTCAATGTTTTAGCTTCTGCTTTTTTATGTAGAATTGTGCAACTTGTTTTCTATAAATTCTCTCTACGTTTCTTCTTGTCCTTTAATTTTTTTGCTTGGGGATAATTTTCAGTTTTGGAGGCAATGCACGAAAGACAAAACTGATAAAGTCAATGAGACAGATGCCAAGTCTCAGCTGCCAACAGCAAGTATTTCATATATATAGAATAAAGTGGTATTAAAGGTTGTTTTTTTTTTTTTTTTTTGTTATAAATAACAAACATGTCATACTTCCCTGCTCCAAACCTCTTCTTCTCAAATCCCTTGCCAGCGCTGCTAGTTACTCTTTAATATCATGAAACTTTCACGGGGAGGATGAAAACACTTGAAGGCTAGTGATTGCAGCTTCCAGAACTAGGAAGGTCACATCTCAGCACTGGGGTTCAAGAGCTATAAGAAGCCCCACGGGACTCAGACCAGTATAAAACTAGGGTGGACTAAAGTTGGCCATATACACGAGTAGATTTTCATATGAAAATTTTTATCAGTATATTTGACGACTTGACAAATGTCATTGGAAAGCAATGCAATTCCATTTGAAATGAACTCTACAAAAACACAAATCTACTAGGCAAAAAAAAAAAAAAAGAAGTGTATACATACTTTTTATTTGATATGAAATCCAAAGCTTGATATACCAAAGAATAAAGGTATTCCACCTGTGCATAGAAAATAAATAGATCTAATGATTTCACACAAACCTGAGCATAAATGGACAAAAAAATAAAATAAAAAAATCAGCAGTCAAAAATGTCATTAGCATCCATCAGCACTTACTATAGCCATTTATTCAAAATTAGTACAAGAGGCAAAAACAGAGGTTTTCCAAGGAGGGCCCCTACAACTTCTTGCATGCTATTACATGGCTAGAAAGTTCTTACATGCCATGTTGAAATGTAAAGACTGTATAGATACTGGAACGCATGGTGGCTGAATTACTAAAGGAGTTGAGAATGAATGAATGACTTGGATAGCGCTACGTATGCGAACTGAACCGCATCCGGGTGGTTTTTGCTGTTGGTGTCCATCTGCGGTACAGCGTGGTCCTTTACCCCATGGGGTCCCGACGCGCTTACAAACACATACAACATACACACATTTGGCCAATTTTTTTTGGCAGGATCTAATTAACCTACCAGCATGTCTTTTGGAGTGTGGGAGGAAACCGGAGCACCCGGAGGAAACCCACGCAGGCACAGGGAGAACATGCAAACTCCATGCAGATGGTGTCGTGGTCAGGATTTGAACCAGCGGCCCTATTGCTGCTAGGTGAAAGTGCTAACCACTACACCACTGTGCTGGCCAGTCATGTGCACAGAAAAAGCTGAGTTAGACTTACCGGTAACTCCTTTTCTGAGAGTCTTCCAGGACAGCCCATGAGACCTTGGGCTCCTCCTACCAGGACAGGAAACACGTCACCCCTACCAGATAAAAGGGCGGTCCTCCAGGCCCATGTCCGTATTCTCAAGAACCGTAGGACCCTGCAAAACATATGCATAATACACATAACTTCAGACAATACCGGGTGGAAATCCGGCTGTCCTGGAAGACTCTCAGAAAAGGAGTTACCGGTAAGTCTAACTCAGCTTTTCTCCAAGCGTCTTCCAGGACAGCCCACGAGACGATGAGCCAGAACTTACCAGTCTAGGGAGGGACAACTGCCTGAAGGACCTTACGACCAAACGCCTGCTCCTGAGCAGATAGGAGATCCAGGCGATAATGTTTAACGAAGGTCGAGTAACTGGACCAAGTGGCAGCCCTGCAAATTTGTTCCGGTGAGGCACCAGCCCTCTCAGCCCAAGACGTAGACAAGGCTCTAGTTGAGTGCGCAGTAACAAAAGGTGTAGGGACCTCCCTAATTTTGTAAGCTTCCAAGATTGCTTGCTTTATCCATCTAGCCAATGTGGCTTTAGATGCACTATTCCCCTTGTGAACTCCAGAAAAGAGGACAAACAAGGCATCAGTTTTCCTAAAGGTCTTCCTGACCTCAAGATTGACCAAGAGAATCCTTCTTACATCTAGAAAACTAAATTTTCTTTCTAAGTCGCCCTGTGGCGAACTACAAAAGGTTGGCAATACAATGTTCTGAGATCAGTGGAATGTACTTGCCACCTTGGGCAAAAAACCTGGATCGGTTCGTAACACAACTCGATCCTCAAAAATCGTGAGGAAGGGCTCCCTAACCGATAGGGCCTGCAACTCACTTACCCTACGAGCTGAGGTAACAGCTATAAGGAACACAGTTTTTAATGTAAGTAACTTAACTGACATACTTTCCAGAGGTTCAAACGGAAATTCTACCAGAGTTTGAAGTACTAGGGACAGATCCCACGTTGGACAACTTCTCACTACTACTGGTCTGGCCCTAGAGATCGATTTGAAAAATCTGGCTATAGTGGGATTTTCCAGGAGAGAAAACTGGAGGAACACACTAATAGCTGCCGCCTGTACCTTTAAGGTACTAACAGAAAGACCTTTGTCGACACCCTCTTGGAAAAATTCCAAAATAGATGGAATATCATGAGTTAATCTATCATTTTCAGATAACCATGAGTTAAACCTTTTCCAAACTTTGGAATATATGGCTCTAGTAACTGGCTTCCTGCAATTAACGAGAGTCCTGACTACTTTGTCAGAGAACCCTTGGGCGCTCAGAATCTTTTCTTCAGATACCAGGCCGTCAAGTTTAAGGAAACCACCTGAGGGTGTGATACTGGACCCTGCAATAATAGGTCTTCCCTTTTCGGAAGACTCCACGGGGGCTCTGAAACCAGAGACTGTAGCAGGGAAAACCATGGCCTCTTGGGCCAAAACGGGGCAATTAGAATCAGATCTGTCTCTTCCAGCCGAAACTTCCGGAGGACGTCTGGAATCAGCCTGATTGGCGGAAAGGCATAACATAGGCCTGGAGGCCACGGGTTTGCCAGAGCATCGATCCCCAAGGTTTGGTCTGCCGGGTTCATGGAAAAGAATATCTCCGTCTTGCGGTTGTTTCGGTTTGCGAACAAATCCGCTACCGGATAACCCCATCTCTTGGTGAGGTCTGCAAAGACTTCGGGATGAAGGGACCAGTTGTCTCGGTCTATCCTGTGACGGCTGAGATAATCTGCCAGGCAATTGTTTTTCCCCTTCAGGTGTACAGCAGAAATGGAGGCTAGATTCCCCTCTGCCCATGAAAGGATCTCCTGGGCAATGGACTGAAGCCTCCGGCTTCTCGTGCCTCCCTGCTCGTTGATATACGCAACTGTCGCTATATTGTCTGACAGGATTTGGAGGTTGTGACCCCTGATCTCCATCTGAAAAGACTGGAGGGCTCTCTGGACTGCAAGCAGCTCTCTTTGATTGGATGAGGCCCTTGCCTCCTCTGGGGACCACTCTCCTTGTGCTACTGCATTGCTGAGGTGGGCCCCCCATCCCCAGGAACTCGCATCCATGGTAATCCTTCGGGAAATGGGAAAGGACCATGGGAGACCTCCTGCTAGGTGCTGACCAGCTCTCCACCACCACAGGCTTCTTTTTATCCTGTCGGGAAGCCAGATCCTTGACTCCAGGGACCTTACGTCCCCGTCCCAGTTTCTTAAAAGAAACCTTTGTAACGGACGCTGACGGAGTCTCGCTCATGGTACTGCGGGAAAACATGAGGTCATAAGACCCACTGCCCTCGACACCTGTCTCAGAGAGACCGACTGGTTGGTCTGCAATGTTGACATAGTCTGGAACACTTTGGTAATCTTCTCCTGAGGAAGAAAACTCTTTGGTTCACGGAGCAGAAATCGTAACCCAGATAAGTTACTTTCTGGGCCGGAATCAAGGACGATTTTTCTTTGTTTATTAGCCAGCCTAGGGACTGTAAGAAGTCCTGTACAGCCTGGAGATCTTCCAACAGCCTTTGGTATGATTTTGCCACTATCAGGAGGTCGTCTAAGTAAGGGATAACCGTTATTGCCTTTAATCTTAGAGGAGCCAGCACTTCCCCCAACACCTTCGTAAAGATGCGTGGGGCTGAGGAAAGACCGAAGGGGAGGGCCTGAAATTGAAAATGTCGGGTCCCCATACCCGTCTTCACTGCCAATCTCAAAAACTTTTGGAAGGCTGGATGGATAGGGATGTGAAGATAAGCATCCCTTAAGTCCAACGTGGCCATAAAGCAGTTTGGGTATAGTAGGTTTTTGATTGTAAAAACCGTCTCCATACGGAAATGCTTGTATCTGATGGACTTGTTTAAGGTCTGGAGATTCAGGATAAGTCTAAACTTTCCTGCCGGCTTTCTGACCACAAATACATGGGAATAGAATCCCTTGCCCCGCTCGAGGAACAGGAATCAGGACTTTTTGATCTAAGAAGTCTCCGATCTGGAGACCCAGAGCCCTCGCTTTCTCCCGATCTTGTGGAGGAAATGTGACCAACAAACGTTCTGGTGGTTGGTGAACAAACTCCAGCCTGTACCAGTTGGTCACTAGGTCCAGGACGAAGGGGCTCAGAGTGACTACTGCCCACTGTGGGATGAAGGCCCTCAATCTCCCTCCCACCGGGGAACACAAGTCACTGTGGCTTGGTGGGCTGTTGAGGAGGGTTAAATAGCACTCCCCCTTTGCCTCTGCCTTTGTGCCCAGTCCAATGCTTTTTCGGCCTGCTGTCCTTTTCTCTAGGACTCTGTTGCCTGTTTTGGCCACGAAAAAATTTTCTGGCTGTTTGAACTCTTTTTCTCTGGAAACTCCTTTTTCTTATCAGCCGTGCGTTCCAGTGCCTCTTGTAGACCTGGGCCAAATAAATGATCGCCAGTTAAAGGAAGGCCACAAAGGCGCAACTTGGAGGCCGAGTCCCCTGACCAGGTCCTAAGCCAAAGGCTTCTCCTGGCCGAGTTCACTAGAGCCGAAGTCCTGGCTGACATTCTTACCGACTCAGCGGAAGAATCTGCCAAAAAACCCACTGCCTGAAATAGGAGAGGAAAAGACTTTAAAATTTGCTCTCTGGAGGTACCTGCTGACAGATGTGACTGAATCTGAGTCAACCAAACCTCCAGATTTCTGGCCACACAAGTGGAAGCCAAAGCTGGTTTCATGTTTCCAACTGCTGAGTCCCAGGCTCTGTGGAGAAGGATATCCCCCCTCTTGTCCATCGGATCCTTAAGCGTACCCATATCATCAAACGCCAGGTCCGAGTTTTTTGAAACTTTTGAAAGAGGTGCGTCTAACTTGGGATTCTTATTCCATGGCTGCGCAGTGTCCTCATCAAAAGGAAACCTCCTTTTTAGGTTACTAGAGAAGAATGGTTTTCTCTCAGGATTATCCCATTCCAGTTTAATAGTATCAACCAAAGAACTATGAACTGGAAACACTCTTGATTTTCTCTTATGTAATCCTTTATACATAAGATCATGTTTGGATAACTGAACCTCTCCCTCTTTTAATTCAAGGGTAGTATAGATAGCCTTTAATAAGTCATCTACATCCTCAACAGATAACTTAAATCTTGAGCCTCGAGTGGATTCTCTATCTCTGGGCTCTGTATCTGACCCTGATTCTTCCAGAGAAGAACGGGTAGATCTGACCTCAGCCTCAGAGTCTTCACTCTCTGCCTGCTGCGGAGTGCTTACTGACGCCTTCAGTGAAGACGGACTCTCTGCTGGAGTCTGGAGCTTGTCAATAAGCGTTCTAAAGGAACTGAAGGTGGACGCAAGCTCATCCCTAACAGAAGTAATCATCTTCTGGCAAGAGGCAACCGGGTCATCCTTTACTAGGCCTTCTATACAGGTGCGACAAACTGCTTTGCTCCATGAGGAGCTCAATTTGTTTGCGCAAACCGCACATTTCCTTTTAAGTGGCTGCGCTTGGGCCTTTGTCCTGAGTCTTGGTCTGCAAGACAAAATAAATGACCCACAATGTAATTAAAGCCACACAATCACTCCGTAACACCACGTGCAGGAGGGAGGAAATGTGTCCCCTTACACCCACTACTACAGAGGGGGGAGGGGGAGGGAACACTCACAGGGATAGCAAGGTGGTGACAGAACACCCCAGGCTTACCTGTGAGGTGCTGGTGTTGGGAACTGCATCCGCTGCCTGTGCAGGTACTGCAGGAGGATCCATTCTGCCCCTCTTGGTCATCCACAGCCTGGCTGCTTAACACCAAGAAACACCAGCAGCCAGCGTTCTCTGTTCGCGCCGTTTATGAAGACTGGAACCTCGTCTCCGGCGCCCGATGATGATGTCATATGCCCCAGAAGTAACCCTCTCCAGGCACTTCCTGTGGGCCAGCTTGGAGCGCAATAGCTCCGCCCCCTCGAACGCTGCGGCTTCCTCCATTCCTTGCTCAGATCAGCCAGGCTGTCGGCAGGGAAGGACAACCGAAGCTCAGCTGAGCTAGAGTGCAATGCACTGCGCTAGGGGCACGACCTCACACCGGTCCTGGCCCTCTCCAGGCACTGAGGACAGAGAACAGCAACACAGCCAACCTCCCCAGCGGTGTGCTGCTTCTGGCAGAGGAAGAGGTAAGTGACATGCCCCAGAAAAAAGCCATACAAAGCCCCTGCTTATAAGGCCTATGGGAGCAGGTTCCATGAACATGTTACCCCCCGTCCGGAGGAAACACAAATAACTGACATGGGCCTGGAGGACCGCCCTTTTATCTGGTGGGGGTGACGTGTTTCCTGTCCTGGTAGGAGGAGCCCAAGGTCTCATGGGCTGTCCTGGAAGACGCTTGGAGAAATTAACAGAAATTTGCCTTTTCACATTATAAGAAATCAAAGTAAATCTTCAGTGAATTTATTGGAGTGATGATTTTTTAACTCCTTTAGTAACTTGCTGATGAAGCCCAGGACAAATTTCAAAAGCATGTAAGAGACTACAGCTGGTATTGAAACTTTTAGATTTAATGTCATAGCTGCATGCTCCCCAGCTCCTTAAATCAGAATTCCAGGAATTAATTCATTTTTTTAAAAACATTTGTCCATCCAGCACTCCTCTCCACGTTGTTCAGAGAACCATTTTATTCACTAAAAACAAAAGAATTCTCAGATTGGCAGAGGTGACGTGCGTGCATCCTCATGTTCAGTATACAGAAGGCAAGTCGTACAAGCAGCACCCGAAGACACCAGCACTGACTTTACTCAGCACAGACTACTATGGTCAATGACAAACCAGAAATGACTGCAGATAATTTCTCCCTAGACACAAAGGAACTAGAGAATTGTGCCCCTGAAAAAGAGGAAATATCAAAGAAAGTTTTTTCAAAACTAAAAAGGTGACCCTTAGGGGAGCCACTACAAGGCAAATTATGCAGGGGGGGATTTTGGGAGCCCACCCTATTGTCCTTTCCCCCCCACCTCTCTGCCTGTGCACTATAAAAATGGGGCAGTCACCCAACTGAGGGGAGCGTCTGCCAAGGCCAGACACCCATGTTGTATTTTTAGAAAAACCTTATGCTCAATATAGGCAAGACTGTTGCAGTTTTACTACTCCTTGAATATGATGCAATATACAGTATCTTACAAACGTGAGTACACCCCTCACATATTTGTAAATATTTTATTATATCTTTTCATGTGAAAACACAGAATAAATTACACTTTTCTATAATGTAAAGTAGTAAGTGTACAGCTTGTGTAACTGTGTAAATTTGCTGTCCCCTCAAAACAACAATACATCACCATTAACCACTTGACGACCGCTCACTGTATATGTACGTCATTTTTTTTAAAGATGGATATCTCGGTAACGGCAGCAGCTACTGCCACAACCGAGGTATCCATCTTTAGGGCCGGCGATTCTGCACACGATAACGGTGGTCTCTGTGGCGGGTTCGCCGCGAGATCACCGTTATCGGCGGCGGGAGAGGTGCCACCCCCCCTCCCGCCACTCTCCCGCGCCCTCCGCCGCTTACCGGAGCCGTCGTTAGCGGCGGAGATCGGGACCTGTCACTGCTGAGGTACTGAGACGAGTGAGGCCAAGATGGCCCCCACCCGCATCTATACCATGTGACGGCCGGAGCGACGTCATTACGACGGCTCCGCCCACTTCTCTTAAAAGGCACAATTTGTTTTGTGTCATTTTTTTAAACGACTTTTTTTTTTTTTTTGCATTTTAGTGTAAATATGAGATCTGAGGACTTTTGACCCCAGATCTCATATTTAAGAGGACCTGTCATGTTTTTTTTTCTATTACAAGGGATGTTTACATTCCTTGTAATAGGAATAAAAGTGATCCAAATTTTTTTTTTTTTTTTTTTTTAAAACAGTGAAAAAATAAATAAAATAAAGTAAAATAAATAATAAAAAAAAAAAAAAAAAATTTTTAAAGCGCCCTGTCCCGACAAGCTCGCGCGCAGAAGCGAACGCATACGTGAGTAGCGCCCGCATATGAAAATGGTGGTCAAACCACACATGTGAGGTATCGCCACGACCGGTAGAGCGAGAGCAATAATTCTAGCCCTAGACCTCCTCTGTAACGCAAAACATGCAACCTGTAGAATTTTTTAAACGTCGCCTATGGAGATTTTTAAGGGTAAAAGTTTGACGCTATTCCACGAGCGGGCGCAATTTTGAAGCGTGACATGTTGGGTATCAATTTACTTAGCGTAACATTATATTTCACAATATAAAAAAAAATTGGGCTAACTTTACTGTTGTCTTATTTTTTTATTCAAAAAAGTGAATTTTTTCCAAAAAAAGTGCGCTTATAAGACCGCTGCGCAAATACGATGCAAAAAAAAGTATTGCAATGACCGCCATTTTATTCTCTAGGGTGTTAGAAAAAGAAACATATATAATGTTTGGGGGTTCTAAGTAATTTTCTAGCAAAAAAACCTGTTTTAAACATGTAAACACGTAAAATCCAAAACGAGGCTGGTCCTTAAGTGGTTAATGTCTAAACCACTGGCAACAAGAGTGAGTACACCCCTAAGTGAAAATGTCCAAATTGGGCCCAATTATCCATTCTCCCTCCCGATGTCATGTGACTTGTTAGTGTTACAAGGTCTCTGGTGTGTAAAATTTGGTGTCACCACTCTCATACTGGTCACTGGAAATTCAACATGGCACCCCATGGCAAAGAACTCTGAGGATCTGAAAAACATAATAGTTGCTCTACATAAAGATGGCCTCGCCATGGTCGACTAAAGAAATTGAGTGCATGTGCTCAGCATCATATCCAGAGGTTATATTTGGGAAATAGATGTACGAGTGCAGCCAGCATTGCTGCAGAGGTTGAAGGGGTGGGGGGGTCAGACTGTCAGTGCTCAGACCATACGCCGCACACTGCATCAAATTGGTCTGCATGGCAGTCATTCCAGATGGAATCCTCTTCTAAAGATGATGCAAAAGAAATCCCGCAGTTTCCTGAAGACAAGCAGACTAAGGACATGGGTTACTGGAACCATGTCCTGTGGTCTGATGAGACAAAGATAAACTTCTTATTTGGTTCAGATGATGTTAAGCGTGTGTGGTGGCAACCAGGTGAGGAGTACAAAGATAAGTGTGTCTTGTCTACAGTCAAGCATGGTGGTGGGAGTGTCATGGTCCAGGGCTGCATGAGTGCTGCCGGCACTGGAGAGCTACAGTTCATTGAGGGAACCATGAATGCCAACATGTACTGACATACTGAAGCAGAGCATGATCTTCTGTCTTCAGAGACTGGGCCACAGGGCAGTATTTCAACACAACGACCCCAAAACCCACCTCCAAGACGACCACTGCCTTGCTAAAGAAGCTGAGAATAAAAGGCGATGGACTGGTCAAGCATGTCTTCAGACCTAAACCTTATTCAGCATCTGTGGGGCATCCTCAAATGGAGGGTGGAGGAGCGCAAGGTCTCCAACATCCACCAGCGTCGTCAGAGGAGTGGAAGAGGACTCCAAGTGGCAACCTGTGAAGCTCTGGTGAACTTCATGCCCAAGAGGGTTAAGGCAGTGCTGGAAAATAATAGTGGCCACACAAAATAGACATTTGGGGCCCAATTTGGACATGTTCACTTAGGGGTGTACTCACTTTGGTTGCCAGCGATTTAGACATTAATGGCTGTGTGTTGAGTTATTTTGGGGGACAGAAAATTTACACTGTTCTACAAGCTGTACACTCACTACTTTACATTGTAACAAAGTAATTACTTCAGTGTTGTCACATGAAAATATAATAAAATATTTACAAAAATGTGAGGGGTGTACTCACTTTTGTGAGATACTGTATGATCTCTTATAACTAGGGTTGTCCCAATACCGATACTAGTATCGGTACCGATACCGAGCCTTTGCCCAAGTACTTGTACTCGGGCAAATGCTCCCGATGCTTCCCCTGATACTTGGAAGTCAGCGTGATCGGCGCGTGGGGGAGTTACAAGCTTCTCCCCCGTCGGCTTTCAGAGGCTTTAGTGACATACAGAGGTGATCGGTGCTTGTAACTCCCCCACACGCGATCACCGCTGTCACTGCATCTTCCTCAATGCCCCCTCCGTTCCGCTGTCCCCCTCCGCTGTCCCTCTCCATTCCACCGTTCTGCTGTCCCCCTCTCCTTCTCTGCCCCCCTTCGTTCTGCTGTCCCTCTCCGCTCTCCCCCTCCGTTCTGCTGTCCTCCTCCTTCCTTTGTGAATGGACAGAGTCAGCTGACTGTCTATTCACATAACGGAAACATTGTAACCTCCTGTGATTAGAAGCTGCTGTCTTCTCTCCATTTATTCTCAGTGCAGCTGAGGCTTCAGAGAAAGGGACTGGGGGATCTCTATCCTCTGTCTCTTTCTGTCTCAAGGGGGAGATATCAGAGGTCTGTTAAGACCCGATATCTCACCAAAGCCCCCCAACAGGGCTGATTAAAAAAAAAAAAAAAAAAAACACATATTGCAATAAAGAAAAAAATATTAATGGTAAAAAAAAAAAAAAGAGCACACACACACATACACTGTTCACCCCCTTCCCCTGAAAAAAAAGAAGAAAGCATTGTAAAAAAAACAAAAAACAAACCACTGTCACGTGACATTAGAAAGAAAAAAAAAAAAAAGTATTGGTAATCGGTATCGGCGAGTACTTGAAAAAAAAGTATCGGTACTTGTACTCGGTCCTAAAAAAGTGGTATCGGGACAACCCTACTTATAACTTGGAGACTATTAGGATCTGGTAAGCGGGACATTTAATTATATTTGGAAAAACGGATTAAAAATATTTCACTGGAAGTGGTTCACTTGATCTTATAGAAAGATTTGAACATGGATTGAAATGAGAGCGGGGATGCAAAAGAGAGAGGGGATGATATATTGTATATAGATGAGGTATCTCTCTTTCACCTTAATGCATAGAGCGCATTAAGGAGAAAACCCTTTAGACTTTACAACTCCTTGAAGCCTTCAGGATTCACAGCCTCTTTCCTACTGTGTATGCGCACGTCATGCTGCACTTTCTGAATGGTCCCGTAGTCTTCTGGGACACACACACACACAGGAGGAGGAGGGGCCGGACATGACGCATATCACCGTGCGGCGATCTTACCAGGAAGTGGGAATGGGTACCTGGCAAAACCAGGTACCTGCTACCCCCCCCAAAAATTGCAAAATGTGGCAGTGGAGGGAGGTGGAATGGAGAGAATGCAAATAAGCAAAGCATCCCTTTCTGGTGGAACTCTGCTTTATGGAATTGCCACAAAAGGTTCTACATAAGAGGTACTCACCACACTCTAGGCCAGTGGTTCTCAACTCCTGTCCTCAGGACCCACTAACAGGCCAGATTTTAAGTATTACCTTAGGGAGATGCAGACTAGAATACTGCAATCACTGAGCAGCAAATATCACCTGTTATGTATTTCAGTTATATTGCAAATCTGGTCTGTTAGTGGGTCCTGAGGACAGGAGTTGAGAACCACTACTCTAGGAGTAGGGCTGTAGACCCAATCTTCCCTCCTCATGGTGGCGCACCACAAAGGGTACCCAGGGACCTGACTCCCCCTCAGAGGATCCCTGCTGTTGAACTGTATAGAACCCTGCCAGCAAGGTCACCATATTTCAGGTATCCATCCCTACTCTTGCTATGTGAGGTCCAGTTACCATCCTTCTTGCCCCCAGGGCCAAAAGGCGACAAATCCAGATTAAGCCCTTTCCTCTCCCAGTAGGGGTATGCAGAACAGGCAATGGCATCAGGAGACTAACAGCTAAACATAATAGTATGTGTAGCTGAAAGTAAGGACTATGTTGTCACCGACGGTTTCAGCTACAGACAACTACTGGCAGGATAACACAGGCATCTCCTAAATCCTGCATGCAGATTTAGTTGTTCTTCAAAGTACTACACCAACCATAAAATCCAAGGTAATGTGTTTGGGACGGAGCGACTGGAATTCTCATGGTCGCTGTGTAGTCTGCCTTTCTATGTTCTTTGAATGTTCGTCAGTTTGTAGCCAATCAGCTTAGAGGAGTACAAATGAGTTGACTTCACAGCAAAAGATACCATGATTGATTTGGTTTCTGTCTATGAAATACATAATCCCAGATTTCAAAGTTAGTGGGGTACTTTATAGGAAAACCAAACCAGGCCACTTGTGGCTGGAATGACCACTTGTTCACTTCAGTTAAAACGACAGGATTACTTGGGTATATTTAGAAACATATATACATATAGGAACTGCTTTATTGAATTAGAAATTGCAATTATACAATGTAGGAATTTGTTAAGGAAAATTTGTTTTTACTCATTTATGAAAAAACATTTTTCATTAGGAATTGACACTTGCCTTTTTACTGTAGATACATGCTGATCCTTGAATCAGGAGAGCAGCTTCTGCAAAGTTCATTGTGGTTTTACCTCCATCAAATGAGATGCATATATGATCTAACTATATAAAACAGAAAAGAAAAAAAATGTACATTTAGATGTGGTCTTAAAAAACAAACACACAGGTACTAAAGACATAGACAATCTAGAGTATGCAACAAGCTATTGATCAGTTTTACATCTCTTAAAGCCGCACCGCACTATTTTCGATTATATATCATTATGCAGATATGGAACAAGAGCCTTCCATGTGTTATGATATCTTCTTACAGCATGGATTCTAACTTCTATCAGTCTCATAAAGTCCTTTTAGAGGGACTTTGCATTCCAGCCCCCCCCCCCCCCCCCCCCCAAGGATTTACTAAACCCATGTTTTATCTTGCACAGTGTCATTAAATATTTCTTCTACCTTATGTAGTCTACGGTTCAATTACATGAAAAAATTAGTTCCCCAACTTATCTTTGTTTCGCTTTGTTCACCCTCTGAATTCTAAAGCGCTACATATCCCACAGTACCTTGCTGCTTGCAATCGGTGATTCCTGTACTGAAGGTGCTACTTAAAACTGCTACTCCCAGCACCTCTGTAGTTCAGAAGGCAAGCTCTGTGAATTCTGTGACATATCAGTGCATACTCACAGGGTATAGTGAGGTTGATTTACTAAAACTGGAGTGTGCAAAATCTGGTGCAACTCTGCATAGAAACCAATCAGCCTCCAGGTTTTTTTTTGAAAGCTTTATTGAACAAGCTGAAGTTAGAAGCCGATTGGATAGTGCACAATCTGGTGCAGCTGTGCATGGTAGCCAGTTTAAGGCCAGGTTCACATATGTGCGTCTGCGGTTCACAGCACGGGAGCCGGTCTGAATTCGCACTTGAACTGAACTCAAACACGCATAGGACCCTTCTGCGATCCAGACCGCGACCGCCCAGGACCTGTGAGAACTAGCTCCATTGAGAGTCGGTCACTCTCACCTATCATGCGAATTGGATGGGGGGGGGGGGGGGGATTTGCATATATGTGAACCCAGCCTTAGTAACTCAAACCCATAGCGCTTGATCCTTAATTACATAAAAACGGTTTTGTACTGTGCAGACTAGAACTAGAATATGTGTCACAGAATTCAAGGAAGTAAATGTTTGGGGAATCTTCACAAGGTAAGTTTACAAACTTCAAGATTTCCCAGATTAATAGGAATAGGCTAAAGAATTGAAATACAATGAAGAAATTAATATATGTTTGTTTTTTTCCCCATTTTGACCATAGATAGACTAACTTAAAAAAGTTATTCAAGGGCAGATACATGCATGGAGATGTCTGCAGTTTAGTGCCACCATCTTACAATATCAAATTGCTGAATATTAATACTACAGGCATACCCCACTTTTAGGTACACAATGGGATCAGAGTATGTAAAACGAAAATGTACTTAAAGTAAAGCAATACCTTTTTCACTTCTCAATGCATGTAAATACACTAGTTCTATGGGAAATCTTGGGTCAAACTGTCATGGCTCTGCTCCCCAACCGTAAATGACAGGGACACCAAACTTGGGAACCACGGACTATGACATGATAGATTACTACAAGCTGGCCAATCCCAAAATATGTTGTAGTCCAGGGTCTCCTCTCGGTGCTCCCCAAGTTTGGTGTCTCTGTCACTTATGGTTTGGGAGCAGTGCCATGTCAAGCTGACCAAGATTTCTCATAGACGCCAATGTGGCCGTATTTGCGAGGCACTTTACGTTCACTCGCGGCTATGTTGGTACTCGCGAGTGTACGTAACGTGAGAGTACATAAAGCGGGGTATGCATGTACTCTATTAGGAAACATGGCTGACAGCTGCCATTTCTGTCTAGCATTCTGTTGACTCTCTGCAAGTTACAGATAAATGTAGCAAAAAAAAAAAAAGAAGAAGATACTGGAGTATGGGTTTAAAAGCACATCTCCAGGGCTTCACTCAAATGTTCGTTATGTCTAGGTGGTTAATTAAGGATTGATGAAGTATCACTTACCTATCTCCCCATTCGAGAGGTCTCCTCCTCTGCTTAAAGCTTCAGTTTTTGAGCACAGCCTCACTGTGATCACGTACAATACAGAGACATTAACCCTGTTTCGTATGTTGAAGAGACTGGAGTGTAACCACAGCCAGTCTTGGCTTAAAGAAGCAGCTTATGAGGACTAGTTGCAGCACTAAGTGACCCTGCTGGAGCAAGGAGTAAGGTAAACATTTTTCCTCATCTCTCTACCTCTAGATTTTACAAGCATTTAACCCTTGCTCCACTGCAAAGGTGAATTATTTTTAAATTATTGGAGTTGGGCTTTAACATTTTGTAGGTTGGAAATTTATCAATAAGTCAATCATGTAACTGTAGGTACAATTTTTAAAGGATTAAAAATGACAGACGCCACCATTTTTGAGCATTTACTAACAACCTACCTCTTCCAAGTACTCCCCCAATTGAGCAGCTACATCCACCTCCCAGTTTTTGGTCATATCCCTGATTGGTTGCAGCAGGTGAGTGAACCTTGTTTCCGCATCTTCCATTGTTTATAACTATAAAGGAAACATAAAAGATAACTATTCATGAATC
Organism: Lithobates septentrionalis; assembly: GCA_037952835.1. NCBI lineage: Eukaryota > Metazoa > Chordata > Amphibia > Anura > Ranidae > Lithobates > Lithobates septentrionalis. The sequence continues at coordinate 758,039 of JBBDGP010003535.1, read as the reverse complement.
ACAAATACAAATACCACAATTATATGACTCAAATTCTTCCAGCAACATACTCTACACCTTTGTATAAAAAAACATGATGACCAAAAATTCCACTGTAAAACCAAACAGGAAGTAAAGCTATATTGCTTTTGATAGAAAGAAAGCAGCGGTCGACCGAAATCAGGTTTTTTAACCTAATACAGGGAATGCAAAAAAAAAAAAAAACACAACCCTTTAGACCAGGGCTTGACAAATTTGCTTGGAATCTAGGAGCCAGCTAAAAAAGTTAGGAGCCAGGTTTTTTTTAAACGACCGACAAAGCTTTATTTTAAATATAAAAAATAACTAATCTTAAATTTACACAGAAAAAGACCGCCCCGCTAGAGGCCCGAATAGCGTCACTAAAACTACGGTAAAGCAGCGCTAAAAATAGCGCCGCTTTACCGCCAACGCCCCCCGCGGCTCGGTGTGAAAGGGCTCTAAGGGTCCGATCAGGTCCGCCTGAAAAACAGACAGGCGAACCTGATCAGACAGCCCGTGTGAAAGGGGCCAAGCAGGGAGATAACAAATAAATTAATTTTAATTAGGAAAAAAATAAACAGTTTTTATATAAATATAAATAAATAAAATCTATTACGAAAAAAAAAAAAAGGCTATCCCCACATTCACTTCCTTCTCTTCTCCACTTTGGGAAGGAGATGGGCAGTGAAAACAGGCAGGTATTTCGCATTAGCATTGCATTAGCATTGCTGGTTGCAATACTAACGGCCACCACAAGATGGCGCCAGATTTCAGAAGGACTCCAGAACTACCGAAGAAGGCCGCAAAGCCGGGGCCTCAATTACCGGCCGGCGCGGCCCGACGCGATCGCACGGGGGGGGGTCTATGTCCGCACAGAGACAGGATACCCCCAGCTGTGCTGCCCCAGGCGCCAGGTCGCTAATTCTAGTCGCAAATGCGACCTGGCGCCCGGGTTTTGTCGAGCCCTGCTTTAGACATCTATGGTATCGAACTACAGGCCCATTTCACTTCTAAATGTGGATGTGAAACTCTTTGCGAAAGTGCTCGCAAACCGACTACTTCCTCTACTCCCCAAAGTGGTCTCTTTGGACCAAGTGGGATTTATCCCCGGGCGTAAGGCCAGAGATAACACACGGAAAGCAATCAACATACATCCCTGGCTGTCCTCATCCTCCAAACCTGACTTCTTCCCATCTCACGATGCTGAGAAGGCGTTCAACAGAGTGGCATGGGGCTATACGACAGAAGCTCTAAAAGCGTTGGGTTTCCGTTATCACATGCTACATATCATCCTTGCTCTGTACTCCAAGCAAACAGCAAGAATTTGAGTCAATGGTCACCTGTCGGACGCCTTCTCCATTTCGAATGGCACACGCCAAGGTTGCCCCTCATCCCCCCTTGTGTTCGTACTTACCCTAAAACAAGTAAATACTTATTTCATAGTATTTACTTGTGCCGATTATCTAGTGTTTTCCTATGTCAGTCTTATCAGTTTCAGCTGATAAGACTGCAGTAATGCTGTGGTTTGTGCTCCTGGTTCTGTCCAGGTCCCTCTCCGGTACCCCCCTGTCCTGGATCCATCAGGATGGACAGCAGAGGAAGGAGCCAATAAATCTGTAATTTACCAGCTCCTTCCTTTTCTGAATGCACTCTGTCCACTCATAACTGAGCATCCTAAACTGTGATTACGATGCTTCAGTTTATGAATGGAGAGGAGCCTGTCTCCTGTCCATTCATTTTCAGTGCAGCTAAGGCTGCAGAGAAAGGGACTGGGGAATGTGTGTCCTCAGTCCCTTTCCCTGTCTCAAAGGGGAGATGTCAGGGGTCTGTTTAGACCCTTGATATCTCACCAAAGCCCCCCAACAGGGCTGATAAAAAAAGGGAAGAATATTTAAAAGTTAAATTGTAAAAATAAATTAAAAAAAAAAAAAAAAAAAAAAAAAACACACAACACTGACACCATCCACTCCCCCTCTGCAAAAACAGAAAGCATTGTAAAAAAATAAAATAAATAAAAACTACTGACAGCCCACACCTTATCAGTGCCTCCTATCAGTTTTGAATATTAGTGCCACTGTCACACGACATAAAAAAAAAAAGTGTATCGGTATGAGCGAGTAGTTTTTTTTTTCATCACATAGGGGACAAACAGTCCCCTATGACAATTTTTAGGCGACAGGTTCTCTTTATTGAGATATGCAGGGTCTAAAAGACCTTGCATGTCTCCCCTGTACTCCACTGAATGCTTTGCAATCCGACCTGCATTGCAAAACATCCATTCTCTGCAAAGTGAGCCAGGGACACGAGAGCTTAACCCAGAAGTGAAGTCAGAGACATCGCTTTCCAGGACACATGAAGGAGGAGAAGCGGAAGTCTGCTCTACTCCTTCCCCTCTACCCGCCATGGAGATCCAGGGCCCAATGATGGGCAAGCGGAGTACGGTAAGCATGGCGGGGCGGCACATGGGTGTGTGAGAGCGATCAGGCAGCAGCAGAGCAATTGTGTGCGATACCCTCTGCTGTGAGGTCCATACGGACCTGGCGGCGAAAGTGTTAAAAAGGTGCAGGATCCATTATTTTGTTTTTGTGGGTTAACAAACATTTTAAATCGACTTGATTTAAATCAAATCCACTTTGCTTCCATGCATCTAAAAAAAAAATGCAGCGTTTCTGGGCGCGTGAAGGCACAGCACCATGTTGCTTTGTGTGGTTGCCCTGCAGGTACGTTTTGGAAAAGAGGTCGGGGTCTTTATCCCTGCAGTTACAGCAGCCAATTCAAATAAACAAGCTGCTGTGCCCAGGAAAATGCCCGGGCACGCAGGACCCACAATAATATGAAGCTAGACATAGGGCTCATTCACAGCAGACCTGCCCAGTGCACAGACAAGGCGATCTGCCTCACATCCGCTTAGTATACTTTACAGGCGTGTGCTGAAGGGACATGGGACGTGCGGACACACACAGGACGCATTCACGTGCGCCCGCTAACATTGAGCCCCTCAAGCATTCTGGGAGCAAACGTTTCTCTGTGCGCATTTCCAAAAACAAGCTTCGCACTTGTGGCGTTATTTCTTAATACCCCCAAAGCGACGAGCAAACATGTCTTGTTATGCCCCAAAACGCACGTTACAAAAACACGCGGGGCTCGCTGCCAAAAACCATGCATGCGCTACTGTGGCGTGTTTGTTGTGCATTCAACCGAATGATCGGCCTCATCACTCAGCAAAATGATAATAACCAGACACTTCCCATGGAGGGGCCTCTTTATAGAAGTGAGTGTTATACTCGGTGCTGCACTCATTATGGGAACAATAAAAATCCGTACAGCTCAGTGACCCTCCTAATATCTCCCCACACCACCAATGGAACGATAATCAACCGACATTCCCATCCGATCTCCTCCACACACCGCCCGACCAGCCCATCCATCCTCTGCTCACCTTTGTCACACGCCGGTCCGGCTTACATATGATATTCCAGAAATAAAACCCGTTCCTCGTTTCCGGATCACAGCAATCTCCAATACGCCATTTTGTTTTTCCCGCCTAGTTCACGGCTTTCTCACGCTTCGAATTTCACCAATCAGATGTCAGGAGCTGGGTGTGGTAAGATGGCTGAGAGATGGGTGTAGCAAGATGGCGTCCCGTACGCTGTACAGAAGTGAGCTGACGGGATTCCTCCTTGGTTTCTATTGCGCCCTCTAGTGATTAGTTGTGGAACAAGGGAGCTCTCAGCCTGCAGCCTCCGTCCTGTCTCATTGATCATAGACGAACTGAATAGGAAATCAAGCTAATTGCATACCTCCCAACTGTCCCTGATTTGGAGCAATGTCCCTGATTTGGAGCAATGTCCCTCTGTCCTCCTCATTTGTCCTCATTTTGGTCTGATCCATATAGATGTATATAAAATGCACTTTGTATCTTTCAAAAAGTGTTTCCCAGAGCTAAACCTTTCATCCAATTTCTAAATTGCTGCATTTGTACATTTTAAAAGCCAATATAAAGTTATTTTTATTCTCCTTTAAGGGGGTGTCTTATACCTACATACATTTGTTAGTAGGTGTCCCTCATTCCCATCTCAACATGTTGGGAGGTATGTAATCAGGTGTTATTTTCTTCCCCTGAACATACGATGGAGGTCTGTACAATCTACAAATTTGCAAAGCAAGAATCATGACTGATTGGTTTACCTAAGGGCCCCAGGTCAGTGCAGTGACGTTGCTTCCCTCCCCATGCAATTCAATGGGAATGCAAAAACAGCACAAAGCAGGCAGATGCTGTTTATAGGAAGGTCAAACACAGGTCACAGGGTCACATGCAGGTCAGAAGGTCAAACACAGGTCAGAGGGTCACATGCAGGTCGGAAGGTCAAACACAGGTCAGAGGGTCACATGCAGGTCAGAAGGTCAAACACAGGTCAGAGGGTCACATGCAGGTCAGAAGGTCAAACACAGGTCAGAGGGTCACATGCAGGTCAGAAGGTCAAACACAGGTCAGAGGGTCACATGCAGGTCAGAAGGTCAAACACAGGTCAGAGGGTCACATGCAGGTCAGAAGGTCACATGCAGGTCAGAAGGTCAAACACAGGTCAGAGGGTCACATGCAGGTCAGTCGCAACTGTCAATAAATGAATGATCTTAGGACCGGTTCACACCACAATTTCTGCATTCCAAATGCGTTGTTGCATGCACATTTTTGATGTGTTTTTGATGCATTCCAGTGCGTTTTTCCCCTCTCTTTTTTTCTTCGGGTGGCTTCACACTGTTCTGGACAAAGAGCAGCTAACCCGCGATCTTTGTGTGGGTTAGATGCGCTTTTCCATAGACTTCTGGTATGTCCTGCAGTTTTTCAATCATGGGACACTATTCCTCCCACTGACACCAATAATTGGGGCATTAAAAAACTCAATTTGCTTGGTCTCCATGGCTGCGCTCTCCGTTGGTTCGAATCTTACCCATCTCATCGCACATTCAGTGTCACCTACAACTCCACTTCCTCCTCTCCAACTCCTCTTACTGTTGGGGTCCCCCAAGGTTCTGTACTTGGACCTCTACTATTCTCAATCTACACGTCCTCCCTGGGTCAGCTGATAGCCTCCCATGGCTTCCACCACCATTTATATGCTGATGACACCCAAATCCATCTCTCTGCCCCTCAGCTCACCCCATCAATCTCCTCACACATCACTGATTTACTAACAGACATGTCAGCCTGGATGTCACACCACTTCCTCAAACTCAATCTGTCTAAAATTGAGCTCTTAATATTTCCTCCCCCACATGCCCCTTCCCCTGACTCCTCTGTCAAGATCAATGGCACATCTATCAGTCCATCCCCACATGCCAGGGTGCCAGGGGTAACCTTAGACTCGAAACTGTCCTTTCAGGCCCACGTACAATCCATGTCCAACTCATGCCACCTTAGCCTCCGAGGCTCCGCAACATTTCCAGAATATGCCCCCTTTTAACTAATGACACCACCAAGCTTCTAATTCACTCCCTGGTTATCTCTCGACTACTGCAACTCCCTCCTCATTGGATTACCTTTATATAGACTATGCCCCCCTTTAGTCCATAATGAATGCCGCTGCAAGACTAATCCACCTTACAAACCATTCATTGTCCTCCACCCTTCTCTGCCAATCCCTCCACTGGCTTCCACTCACCCAATGAATACAATTCAAAGTACTAACAATAATTTACAAAGCCATCCATAACTCTGCCCCCCAGCTACATCACCAACCTAGTCTCAAAATACCATTCAAGCCGCTCTCTCCGGTCCTCCCAAGACCTCCTGCTCTCTAGCTCCCTTGTCACCTCCTCCCATGCTTGCCTCCAGGATTTCTCCAGAGCTTCTCCCATCCTTTGGAACTCCCTACCCCAATCTGTCCGACTGTCCTCTAATCTATCCATCTTTAGGCGATCCCTGAAAATCCTTCTCTTCAAAGAAGCCTATCCTGCTTCTAACTAACACTGTTTCACTTCCTCCATCAGTTCATCCCCTACAGTTATTATCTTTTGTATCAATTGACCCTTCCTTTTTAGATTGTAAGCTCTAATGAGCAGGGCCCTCTGATTCCTCTTGTACCAAATTGTAATGTAACTGTAAGGTCTGCCCTCATGTTGTAAAGCGCTGTGCAAACTGTTGGCGCTATATAAAACCTGTATAATAATATAACAATTATTCCTCCCACTGACCCCAAGGATGGGGCACTGTTCAGCCCACTGACATCAATAATGAGGCACTATTCCTCCCATTGACACCAATAATGGGGCATTATTCCTCCCACTGACACCAATGATGGGGCACTATTCCTCCTACTGACACCAATAATGAGGCACTATTCCTCCCACTGACACCAATAATGGGGCACTATTCCTCCCGCTGACACAAATAACAGGGCACTATTCCTCCCACTGACACCAATAATGGAGCACTATTCCTAATCACCGACATCAATAATGGGGCATTATTCCTCCCACTGACACCAATGATGGGGCACTATTTCTCCTACTGACACCAATAATGAGGCACTATTCCTCCCACTGACAACAATAATGGGGCACTATTCCTCCCACTGACACCAATAATAGGGCATTGTTTCTCCCACTGACAATAATGGGGCACTATTCCTCCTACTGACACCAATAATGGGGCACTATTCCTCCCACTGACAGCAATAATAGGGTACTATTCCTCCCACTGACACCAATAATGGGGCACTATTCCTTCCACTGACACCAATATTCCTCCCACTGACACCAATAATGGGGCACTATTCCTTCCACTGACACCAATAATGGGGCACAATTCCTCCCACTGACACCAATAGAGGGGCACTATTCCTTCCACTGACACCAATAATGGGGCACTTTTCCTCCCACTGACACTAATGATGCGGCACTATACTGCCTTCTACAGACCACAGGCGCTATGTCATTTTTTTGCTCCACTGACCCCCAAGCCTTAGACAATGTCTACTCCCACTGGCAACAGTCTATCCCACCCCTAAAGTCTGAAGAGCTCTGCATTAGAGGGTGAACCGAGCCAACGTTACTTCCTATTATCTCTACAGCATAGGCATGCACACGGGGTGTGCCGGGTGTACCTGGGCACACCCTAATCACCCCGTGCGTGTTAGTGTAGCCGAATGCCGGTGTTCCATCGAGAAATGCCTCCCATTGAAAAATGCCCCCGATGAGTCTGCGCATGCGCAGTAACAAACGTCACTCCAGCTAATATGTTGATCCGCTGGCGTGGCATAAACACAGATCATCTGTGATGTTTTGAGACGGAACATGTAGTATTCAAAGCTATGGAAACAACAGAGGGAGACCATACTTGTCAGATTGTGCCTCGTTGTTGCAGGGTGGGTTTTCCATGTGCTGAAGGGCAGGTTTTGTCTGTGTTACAGGACGGTTTTGGTATGTTGAACGGCGGGTTTTGGCTGTGTCTAAGGGTGGGTTGCAGCACACACAAAACCCACCCTTCAACACACCCACAACCCACCCCACAACAGCGAGGCTCAATCTGACCACTACGATCCCCCGCTGTTTGCATATCAGCGGCCAATGCCTCAGGCGATCTGCGAATGCGCTGTGTTGATGTCACACCAGCTGATCAACAGATCAGCTGGAGTGACATTTGTTACTGCGCATTGCACAGACTCATCGGGGGCATTTTTAGAAGGGAGGCATTTCTCGATAGAACGTCGGCTGTCTTCCGTGATCTGCTCTGAAATGCTGCAAGAAAGTGTGTAGCCCGCACTAGTTCGCAAATGGGAATGGTGCTGCGCTAATCCTTATGTGCACACCAGTGCATAAATGCAGATAAGCTAGAGTAATAAGTGGCTGGGAGGTAGATAGCCTACACTCGATATACTAAATAATATTCAACTCAAACAAACGGTGAAAGTAAACACGTAATGTGCTTTAGTAAAGGTTTACATCAATGAACGTGAGTAAAGGTGGTCAAGCATCGACTAAATAATGTTAAATCAAGATATTGACATAAGTATATACATTGTGCAGTATAAACACTTCATCTATAGTAAAAATACATAGGTACATAAATTGCTGGAGCGAAAAAACACAAAAAAGCAAAAAACAACAAAGGTGCAATGTTACAATGAATGTCCGGATGCAATAAAGTGTCCAGTGCCAATAAGTGCTTGCAATTACCGTATATAGAAACAATATTAAAGTTCAAGAAAGAAGTGACTTTTGCAGCAGCAAAACATTATAAAATTCAAAGATACAGGTGACTTGTGCAGCAGCAACCATCTCCAATACTTCTTCAAACGTGCCAAACAGTGAAAGGGTGTAGGCAATAGCTAGAGTCTTGCATCATTTGCTAACATGGGTGGAGATGTGAAGTGTATAAAAAAAAAAAAAAAGGCCTCTTCATGCAAAAAATCCTACACTGGAAGGTAGTGGCCCCTTACCTCATTATACTGAGGTTACAGCATAAAACAATCAGCGCTTGTGGTGTCTCCTGTGGGGGTGGGTCCTGGGCTCCGGACTATCATTCAGTATACCTCAGATCCACCCGGGACATAGCGACCAAAGGAGAGACAAGGATGCCATATAGTGTAGTAATTTAAAATATTCAGAGCTTAATTAATAAAACAAACAGGGGTACTCACACAGTAATGTGACAGAGGGTGCAATGTATCCAAACGAGCGGCAAGCTCGTACACTGCTGACAGTGGAAGGTGCCACTGCCTGTCCCAAAAAGAAAGTGTGTAGCCCGCACTACCTGTGAAACAGTTTCACATTGAACAGATAGTGAGGCTTGTAAGAGCCGCTCAGTGTGTGTTACTGTCACGTAATGTAACTGCTTGCAGAGACCAGCTGTCAAAACTTGGCGGATATGTCAGGGGTGGGCGGGACTGAAAAGCTATCAAACACCAGCCAATGGGATTGGGGCTGGGCGGGACGCTCTGCATATGTGGCCCCGCCCCTTTTCTTAAGCAGCCCAATCATTTGGCTAGTGTTTGATAGCTGTTCAGTCCCGCCCACCCTCGACATCAGTGCCAATCGGTGCCGCCTATCAGTGCCCATCAGTGTTGCCTATGAGTACCAATCAGTGCCACCTGTCAGTGCCAATCAGTGATGCCTATGATTGCCATCAGTGCCAACCAAGGCCACCTATCAGTTCCAATCAGTGCTGCCTATCAGTGCTTCCAATCAGTGCCACCTATCAGTGCCCATGAGCGCTGCCTATCAGTACCCATCAGTGCTGCCAATCAGTGTTGCCTATCAGTGCCAATCAGTGCTGCCAATCCCTGCCATCTATCAGCGCCAATCAGTGCTGCCTATCAGTGCCCATCTGAGCTGCCTATCAGTGCCAACCAATGACACCTATCAGTGCCAATCAGTGCTTCCAATCAGTTCCACCTATTAGTGCTTCCAATCAGTGCCACCCTTAAGTGCCAATCAGTGCCACCTACCAGTGCTGCCAATCTGTGTTGCCTCTCAGTGCCATCTATTAGTGCCCATCAGTGGTGCCAATCAGTGCCCATCAGTGCTGCCTATCAGTGCCCATCTGTGCTGCCTATCAGTGCCAATCAGTGCTGCCAATCAGTGCTTCCTATCAGTGCCAATCGGTGCTGCCTATCAGTGCTTCCAATTAGTGCCACCTATCAGTGCCCATCAGTGCTGCCTATCTGTACCCATCAGTGCTGCCAATCAGTGCCCATCAGTGCTGCTTATCAGTGCCCATCTGTGCTGCCTATCAATGCCAATCAGTGCTGCCTATCAGTATCCCTCAAGGCTGCCAATCAGTGCTGCCTATTAGTGACAATCAGTGCCACCTATCAGTGCCATCGGTGCCAATAAGGACCCATCAGTGCCACCCATCAGTGCCACCAAGCAGTGCCAATCAGTGCCCATCAGTGCTGCCAATCAGTGCCCATCAGTGCTGCCTATCAGTGCCCATCAGTGCTGCCTATCAGTGCCGCCTATCAGTATCCTTCAGTGCTGCAAATCAGTGTCCATCAGTACTGCCTATCAGTGCCGCCTATCAGTATCCCTCAGTGCTGCCAATTAGTGCCCATCAGTGCTGTCAATCATTTTCACTAAATGCTGCCAATCACTGATGTCTATCAGTGCCACCTATCAGTGCCAATTAGTGCTGCTAATCAGTGCCACCTATTGGTGCCAATCAGGGCCCATCAGTGCTACCCATCAGTGCTGCCAATTAGTGCCACCCATCAGTGCCACCAATCAGTGCCCATCAGTGCTGCCAATCAGTGCCCATCAGTGCTGCCAATCAGTGGCGGTTATTAGTGCAAATCAGTGGTACCTATCAGTGCTGCCAATCAGTGCCCATGAGTGCTGCCAATAAGTTACCATCAGTGCTGCTAATCAGTGCCCATCAGAACTCTGCAGCCAGGCACATTGTCCATGGGGGGCCAGCCTGGTGGGGCACAACTGAAATCTGTTGATGTTTATTAAAGTGGTTGTATAACCCAATGCGAAAGTTGTACCTTTAGGTAAGCTTATGATAAGGCTTACTTATAGGTGCTGTAAATATCTCCTAAACCTGTGCCGTTTAGAAGATGTTTAAATTGTAGTGCGCCGGTGATGTCATCGGCGCATGCGCTGAGAAGAAATGTCCCTCCGTGCCGTTTCTTCACTAGCAAGTACCGTGACTGACAGCTCCCGCGCGCAAGCAGGGAGGAATGTCACGTGACTCTGGCCAGTCACAGAGCTGGAGTCCGTGGCCCCGGAAGGAAGAGGGGTGAAGATGGATGCGGCCAACAGCAGGGAAGGCGTGGGCTTCGATCGCAGGTAAGTGGCACACAATGGGCTAGTATGCATCTTGCTGCTAAGCATTGTTTTGTGTTTTCACACCACAAAAAAAAGTGCAGCGCTAACTTACTGCTCAATAACTTAACAATAATGGTGGAACCCTCTAATGTATGGAAATCTCAATAAACTTCAATATTACCACAATACCGGTCTCTGTGATATGTAACTTCACATATGATACACATCAAACTGAAAACAAGACATAAAAAATGTAACTTAGCAGGGATGGTGGAAACCCCTCTACAGATAATTGCAATACAAATTAACTTCAAGTGCAACAATTTTTTAGTTGGGAGGTTCACACCATTATAGCACTTTGTATTTTTATTTTTTAGATTGTTACACTTAATTTTATATGTTTTAGTCACTATTATAATATGAATTTTTGCACTTGAAGTTCATTTTCCACCTATCCATGTCTTTATGAACCTTGCTTTGTGCACTGGTGTGCAGTCATGTTGGAACAGGAAGGGGCCATCCCCAAACTAATCCCACAAAGTTGGGAACATGAAATTGGCCAAAATGTCTTGGTATGCTGACGCCTTAAGAGTTCTCTTCACTAGAACTAAGGGGCCAAGCCCAACCCCTGAAAAACAATCCCACACCATAATCCCCCCTCCACCAAATGATTTGGATCAGTCCACAAAGCAAGGTCCATAAAGACATGGATGAGCGAGTTTGGGGTGGGGGAACTTGATTGGCCTTCACATTAGAGTGGAGACTGCGAGCCAGGCCTTCTCGTCCAACATCAGTGTCTGACCTCACAAATGTGCTTCTGGAAGAATGGTCAAACATTCCCATAGACACACTCCTAAACCTTGTGGACAGCCTTCCCAGAGGAGTTGAAGCTGTTATAGCTGCAAAGGGTGGGCCAACTCAATATTGAACCCTATGGACTGAGACTGGGATGCCTTTAAAGTTCATGTGCGTGTAAAGGCAGGCAATAATTTTGGTAATATAGTGTGTACATACTTGCCAACAGTCCTGATTTTCCTGGGACAGTCCCGATTTTGGGACCCTCGTCCCGCTTAAAAACCCAGGATTTTGCTTTTGTCCCGGGAAATCAGGACTGTTTTTGGCACCAGAGCTGCTTCTGGCTGCAAAAATATGCGTGCCGCTGCCGCGAGATCTCTTTCCTGTTTCCCCTGGCTTTCGGCTGACACCCGAAATCCACCCCTCCAGTCCAGCTCCTCCTAATCTCCGCCCCTCCAGCCCTCTGCACTGCAGCTCCTCCCACTCTCCCTCGTAATGTTATTCGGCTGTCTACCGCCCCCGCGCGTGCCCCCTGTTTTCATGGTGTTGTATTGAGACAGTTTTCCCCCATGAAAACCGGGGGAGGGGGAGGTAGACGGCCGAATAACATTGCGACGGAGAGTGGGAGGAGCTGCAGTGCAGAGGGCTGGAGGAGCGGAGATTAGGAGGAGCTGGACTGGAGGCTGGAGGGACGGATTTCCGATCTCAGCCGAGAGCCAGGGGAAGCAGGTTTTCTGGGGAAAACCGTTTTCGGCACAACGGTCTGTGAGAGGCAGAGCCTAGGGACTGTACTGCACTGGGGACGCCTGATGTAAAGAGGGACTCCACTGGGGACGCCTGATGTAAGGAGGCACTCCACTGGGGACACCTGATCTAAAGAGGCACTCCGCTGGGGAGGCCTGATGTAAGGAGGGACTCCGCTGGGGACACCTGATGTAAGAAGGGACTCCGCTGGGGACGCCTGATGTAAGGAGGGACTCCGCTGGGGACGCCTGATGTAGGCAGGGACTCCACTGGGGAAGACTGGTGTAAGGAGGGACTCTGGTGGGGACACATGATGTAAGGAGGAACTCCGCTGGGGACACCTGATGTAAGGAGAGACTCCGCTGGGGACACCTGATGTAAGGAGGGACTCTGCTGGGGACGCCTGATGGCATCTGTTAGCAGGCGACGTGGCAAGTGACACACCCGGGGCTCCCACTGATCCTGCATTATGCTGAGTTGAACTATTTCATTACATTTCATTACAATGTAATAATTCATCCTGACACCATAACAACCATGGGGCCGGGATGATTGAAGCGCTAACACCAGGTGTTTGGAGTATCTTTATCTGCTGATTGTTAAACCTTCTGTAATACACATATTTCTATTGTGGTGTAGGATCTGGGCCTGCTGTCCGTCCATCCCTCTTTCTTTCCCCTTCCCTCCCTATTTCTTTCTTTCTCCCTCTATCCTCAGACTCGGACCACACCCATTTTGAGCCACACCCACTATTTTTTTAACCACGCCCATTTTCCACCACGGCGCGCTCAGTTTGCTGCATTTTCCTCTATACCACACCTTAAAATGAATACCCCACTCCCTAATTATAATAAGACTCCAATAGGCTGCGCACACCTATCTACACAGGTTTTTCTCTTATAACTTTCAGCTGTTGCAATTTCTTGATATCAACAAAGCTTGTAAAATGTATACAAATGTAAAAAAAAAAATCAGCCCATTATTTCCTGTTCCGTTTTGGTGACTAGTAACACTTTTTACCGCTCTCAGGGGTTTTATTTTTAGGACATTTCCATGAGGCGCATGCGCTCTACCTACAGGACTGTCCAGCATTATCCGGTGATACGCCGCTCGTTTCATGTACTGCGCCTGCGCGGTAGGAAGTGCACAGTTTGAATGAGAGTCACACACATGCGCTGTGCGTAGGGGCGAGCGGCGCTGTGTAATACGCATGTGCGAACCGTCCACGTTGTGACTCATCCAGTGGAGCTGCAAAGAGCGGAAAGTCTGCAAGAATGGGGGAGCAGCGTGTGGTGCGGGGTGCCTTCCTATGGGGGATGAGTGGGATTTACCTGTCTGCTTTTCTTTCCCTGTATACACAGATTCCAGGTATGTGTGTGCATGCTATAGTGGGGAATAATAATGGTGTGTGCTTGCAGATGGTATAGAACGCCCAGTCCTCACACATATAGGCGGTCATTGATACTTTACTTTGGAGCAGATCACTAGGTTTGGTAACAGACAAAGGTGGGTTCAGTGCTTGTTTCATTTATTGCATTCACAGATGTTTTCTTAGCACACTTGTTCCACTACAAAGTAACTAATGTACATTATTTAGCATCAGGATCATTATGGTTTGCTGTGTGTGTGTGTATGTGTATATATATATATATATATATATATATATATATATATATATATATATATATATATACACATATATACACACACACACACACACACACACACACACACACACACACACACACACACTGATCCTGATGCTAAATAATGTACATTAGTTTGTACTGTAACAAGTGTGCTAATAAAACATCTATATATAAATCTCTCTCAATTTTATAAGTAATATAATTAATTTACACATTGCAGCTTACTAGTCCTTAAAGCTGTAGTAGACTTGAGTTTCAACTTGTCCCTACAAGGAAACTTATAATAAAGTTTTTTTTTTTTACCTTGAATATCTCCTAAACTTGCGCCATTATGTACCTGAAAATAAAAAAATTGCGCTGTTTAGCGGATGATCACACTAGCGCATGCGTAGTATGCTCTGCATTCGGTCATCTCAGAGAGTGCCGTGCTGCAAGGCTGACTTCTGTAAATATGCATGAGGTTGATGTCATTGTGGCGCAGCCTTTCAAACTTCTGGAGGGGGCGAACCTGGAATAAAAGATCGGGAGAGGTGACAGCTCAGCACTGGAAGGTTGCACGTAAAAGGTCTGCCTATCAAAATGCTGACCTTCACACTGAAATGTAACTTTGATCCCCTTACTCCCCCATCCCTACACATACACAGCAATGTGAAGCTAACCTCCCTTTTATTTATTTATATATATATATATATATATATATATATATATATATATATATATATATATATATATAATATATTTCAAATTCCATGTTATTGCAATTCAAATGCTTTGCAATTATTCCCCCATCCTCTCCTAGGTGAGAATGTAGTGCTCCACCTCCTGGTGTCTCTTGAGATATGCACATATCCCAGAAGGCATTGGCTTCCATATTGCAGATGGAAGAGAAGGGCAGGTCTGGCTTCACATCATTGGGGGGCCGCGCCTGAACCCAGAAGAGACAACTGGCTTCCGATGATATCACGGAAGAAGATTGCAGCAGGGCACCCGTCATTATATAAGAAGGGGCTTTTAAAAATGAAACAGGGTGGGGGGTCGAGTGGAAGTTCCCTTTAAAAAGGGCTGTCCCCATTAGTTTCCAGTTTGTATTTTTTTTTTCCCTGTTTATTTTTACCTGCAAGCGAAGTTTTAAAAATTAAAAATACATTTTTCTTAGGTTGTAAATCTTCTTTCCACTATGTCAAGATTGTTTTACTAAGTAAAATCCTCCAGAACAGATGCTCCAAATTCACTATAAAGAAGTACTCAACACTACAGCCATATATCACATGTATGTCTGCAAAAGTGTGCAAACAGTGCTGTGATCAACAAGTGTTTCTGTTTAAGCCTAATTAGTGTCTACAGTTTTGGCCCGTACACACTATGAGAAAATCGGGCGGGCGAACGGTCGCCGGTTTTCCTTGATATTTCAAACTAAGTCGGAACCGAGGATAGAAATAATGTACAACACAGGGTTTTTTTATTTGTTGTTTCTGATCATGTGCAGTCTTTTGTATCTGATCTTTCTCGTACGAAAACGGTACACGTTAAAGTGGAGTTCCACCCCAAAAAAAAAAAATGAATGTGCTTAAAAAAAATTTGGAGAAAATTATTTTTTTTTTTTTTTTTACTCACCTCTAAATGCCTGTTGCTAGGGGGTCCCTCCTAGTCTGCCTCCTTCGGTGCATGGGCTCCTGACGTCACTTCCCTCGGCGCAGGAAGGGAGATCGCCTCTCCCCCCTCCCTCTTGTCAAACATCTGCGACACGTGACCGGTCCCAGATGATTGCGTGGCCCGTGGTGGCGCACGGCTCGCGCATGCGCAGTGGGTGCCCGGCTGTGAATCCACAGCCGGGCGCCCACAGTTAAAATGCCGGCGCCACTGAGTGGGGGGGGGGGACCAGCGGGCCTTTGATCCCCCTGCATCGCTGGACCCTGGGACAGGTATGTGTCCGAATATTAAAAGTCAGCAGCTGCAGTATTTGTAGCTGCTGACATTTATTTATTTAATGGGAACCCCGCTTTAAGTGAAAGTTGTTCGTTCCCTTTCCCACATGAGACCAATTTTGCTATTTGTTCCTTCTGAAATTTTCGTTTGGAAGGTTGGAATCGGCTATGGAAAGTTGTGTACGCACTTTTAGAAAACCGTACGATCGTTGCTGACGTGCTATTGCAATGGTATTTCTATCTAAATTTGGTACAATAAGATAGATAGTTGAATAAATAAGTGTAAACGTGCTGTGAAACATTACACTTGTAAATCTCAATACTGAGAGCCCTCGTGTTATAGTGCAAACAGGTCTTTTACCAAACATATCAAACTTATTCCAAAAAAACAATTCAAATCAAGAAAAAAACGTGCAACAAACTTCATATAATTTTTGATATGTAAAACGCTCAAGATAGTCCCAAATTAACTCTTCTGTAATAGCGCAGGCAAATTTTAATTGTGTCTTCAACAAAAACAATAATAATAAAGAAACAAAACCAAAAAAATCTTCTTGTGTTGATCTCACCACACCTTTGTGACAAACCACCACCACTTATGTCCAAAATGACTCACCAGATTTCATGTTGGTGCGGCCAGCAACCAACGCATTTCCTTTCTAGGTAATCCTCTGCAGAAACCATACAGGTTGCATATACATTTTCTACCAGGGATGAGAGTTCTTGATACAATTATAGAAATTGGGCAAGCGAGGATGGGAGTTTAAAGGTGCAGAATTAATTAACTTTGAAAAATTATCAATTTCATCATTTTATTGAAGAAACATATATAACATTGAAAATTATTTTTTAAAAAGAACCAGGACATAAACATCACGCGGTCGCAGTACAAAGGTTTGTTTCCTCAAACACGTGCAATCCTTTCCCGATGTCACAGATCTGTCAGATCCTCAGGTGCCCTATGTTTAAATGTAAAAGAGAAGACTTTGCATAACATAAAAATGTTTAAAAAGGCTCAAATTTATTTAAAATAGTGCACTCATATAAATCGTGTCCAGATCTGACAGATCTGTGACATCGGGAAAGGATTGCACGTGTATGGTTTCTGCAGAGGATTACCTAGAAAGGTATGATACATTTATTGTGTTTTTTTTTTTTTTTTGTTTTTTTTATTTATTGGGGGGGGGGGGGGCAGTGAAACAAAGAGAAATGCCTGACAGATGCTGCAACCCCTTCTCTCGCAATCCCAAGCTACAAAAAAACAAAACATTTTGGGTTAGAATTGGGCTTCATGCCTAGAAGTAGCAGAACCCTGACCTGTTAATCTGTATATAGCAGTAAGCTATTACAGCTACTTGAATGTCGTTGGCCGTAGCTTTAATTTATACATCACTTGTGTAATTAAACCAGCATTTCTCAACCATGGTACCACGGAACCCTGGTGTGTGGTCTCAGCTCATCAGAGGTGCCATGCTGCTTCTGGTATTTTCACACAGTGTCATCTATTTCCATGGTTCAGGTGGGCTTCAGGTGGGCTGGACCACAATGGAAACATTGAGGCTATTTCAGGGTGGGTGGTGTTCACTGTAGCTGTAGTGAAAAGAAAAGGGGAAACTGTGAACACAAAAGTGCTGAGGACTCCGATTTAGAGGTGGGTGGAAGGCTCTGATGTGAAAGAGGGAGGGAGAACTGAGGACTCTGATGTGAAAAGTGGGGAGGAGGAGGACGAGGACTGGGACTGAGGATGTGAAAGGTGAGGGACGGACACTAATGTTAAAGGCGGTGTGTCTGAGAACTTCTGATGTGTGGGGGGGGACTCCATTTTAGACTGGGCTGCCTTTGAGGTTTTGCATGTATTCAAAGGGAGTTCTAAATGGGTTCTTTTATCGTTTCAGGATTGTATGGACGTGAAGGAATCTTGCCTGCTTGGAGGATGCTCCGCTTCACTGGTAAAGGATTTTTGGAACAACTGATGGACTCTCCTACTCTACTCTGGTTAGGTCCCAGGGTAGGACTGGATACAGAGCAAGGACTGGAACTCCTCTGCTTACTAGGAGTTCTCCTTTCTTTGGGTGCTATGCTTTTTAGTGTCCTTCGTGATAGCCTGGTGTTTCTTCTGCTGTGGATCCTCTACTTATCTGTCTATCAGGTGTGTTTGCCTCATGTATCCAGAACATGTACCCCTTTATTACTGAAAAGGGTCAGACTGCTTAGACTTGTTTCCAGCTTGGCATATAAATGAAAGGTTAGGAAGTATGAAAGGTTTAAGTGGAACTTTAGTCAGAAAATTAAGTCCTGCGAGATCACCTAAGGCTGGCCCCTTTTGCAGGTAAAGCTGTAAAACATTAGAAATAAGTGTGTATACTTCCATAATCCAGTAATACACTGATTCACCCTGCTCTGCACATGCTCAGTTGTTCTCTATTTTTACGCACTGAAGAATTTGTAGAGACAGATCTTCTGACAGCCTTAAAGAGGAATTACACCCTCTTATCCTTTACTGCCAAGGAAGTTGCTTCTGTTTAAACTGCAACTGCCATAATGCTGCACATGTGATCAGTTATGACACCAGCCATTTGAAGGTTTGACAGTTTGGTTGAGGACACAAGCAACTGTGACAGTTGGCAATCCCGGCATTCCAGGAATGTAACTTTTTTGAAACTGTTAAATCGATGGGTTTAATTCTGCTTTATGATTGACTTCTGTTCAGGTGCTCTGGGCTTCAGCAAAATGGCAGCCTCCGATGAGAAAAAACTGGAGCAATGCTGGAGGCAATTTACAGTGCACACTCATTTTGGTAGCATATTTATTAATGTAGAATGTATTTTCCTTGCTAAAGAAAATTATTTTGTATTAGTTATGGGTGTTCTGCTTTAAAGATGCTGATACTTTTTTTTTTTCTGTAAAATGGCTACTGCTGACATGTTGCTCAGATGCTGAGTTCTTACCACCAGGTCCCCTGAGATAATTCAAAGTGCTGGTACTCATATCTTTGCAATTTCAGATCTTTAGGAAAACATTCCAAAGATTTACAATGATTTAGTTAGTGTTTTTGAGTGCTATTTTTAAAATGGTGAAAACACTTGGTTTATGTAACCTAAACCTTACATGGTTGGCATTTATCCAGATGGTCATACACGAGTTATATTTTATTTGAGTATATTTGAGTTATCGCTGATTTTCTAACCTTTTCCAGGTATCGTAATCCTGCTATTTTACTGTGTAACAGAACAACTAGCATATAATAGGCAGATCATTCCTAAAAATCCTGTCCGCATTGGTGCCACCCAAGGTAGAGTGTTACAGTAAAGATACTGTGTGGTACCAATGAAAGCCTATGCATTGTGTTCATTTCCAGTTTCATTTAAAGGCTAAGATCACCTTTAAAAAAAATGATTGCACATTTTCTTTACCTGCAAAAACAAGTGCATTTATTTTTTTTTATTTTTTCCTCAGGAGCCTTCAGAGGCGATTTCAGTATTCTTCAGACACTGCCAACAGCTTTCTGCTCATACCGCTGTACGGGTGTTCTGTTTGACAGCTGTAGGAAGTGTTAATAAAGAGCGCTCACCAGCGACCTTGCAGTCCATTGAGAACTAAAAGCCATCTGCTGCGGTGGCAGACAGGACTTTGTAGTTCGTTTGTTCATTCATTCACAGATTCCTGATTTCCTAATTTAAAAGTCAGCAGCTACAGTATGTGTAGCTGCTGACTTTAAATTTTTAAAGGGGCGGACGGATCTCCGCTTTAAATTATGACATCATGTACGGTGAGAGAAACCCTCATCTGCTGTCGTGGGGGGGGCGGTTTGTGAGGTGCGGGGACTGGTGCATAGTAACATGTTACACACTAAATATGGGTGTACCATATTAATAAAGGGGAACTACCTTTTTAATATAGCTCAGGGCGGATGTTGATGTAGATGTTAAACTCTCACATGTAGCCAGTGAAGTGAACAGCCTCAGGTGATACACAGAGATGAAACAAATCTCCCTACATAAGTTTTTTTACATGTATATCTGCTGTCTTCACCTTTTAATATACTCTTTAGAATTCTTACATCATGGTAAGAATTTTCACTCCCTCATTCAGCAGTAGGAGTGTCATTCTGACACATTCTGTGTGACAGCTGATTGAAGGAAAGGCACACCCCTCCACATTGGCAGAAGAAGTAAAATGCTTTCAGAGCTGTACTGTGACAAGGCAAGCTCAGTGCTAATCTATTTATACCCTGTTTCCCCGAAAATAAGACCTAGCGTGATTGTCATTGATGGCTGCAATATAAGTCCTACCCCCCAAATAAGCCCTAGTTAAAGTCCTTGTAGGGCTTTTTTTGGGGGAAACAGGGTAGGGCTTATTTGGGGGGTAGGGCTTATATTGCAGCCAACACTGACAATCACGCTAGGTCTTATTTTGGGGGAAACGGGGTAGCAACCTCCCAAGAGACACATTCCAGGCTGCTTTTATCTCCCATCTCTGAGAACTTGTCAGAAGTTATCATGCTGATAACAGAGGCTAAGGAGCAGTACGAACACAAGGGACTTAGTGCTTCGGAGAGAGATAAGAAAACACTACAGATATGTGCTTAGGTCAAATTTCATGAATCGGTTTTACATCCACTTTAAGTTATTGAAATGTAACAAAGCTAGCAATTCAGAAGGGGGCTTAGCTTCCATGATAGTTTTGCCAAGCTCTATTGCAATTGGGATATTTGTATTTAAAACCATATTTCCTATTCTGTTTCTACAGGTCGGACAAGTTTTTCTGTATTTCCAATGGTAAGTGATTCATTTGCAGCAATCTGTTTCTATAAAGCCCAAACTAAGGACATTTTAAAAATCCTTGGGACACAGCCCCACTGCAAGGGTTAAAGCGGTAGTAAACAGGAAAAACAAAACTCGAGCAATGAAGTCACTCCTGTCCATGCAGGTGGGACTCGTGAACATGGCATGGTTCTCTCAATAGACAGCGTGCCGTCCATTGAGCGTGCAGTGCAAACGCATCAGTGATGTCCCAGGCTAATATTATTGTAACTATCTTCTAAACGGTGCATGTTTAGGAGATATTTACTGTACCTACAGGTAAGCCTTATCCGCTTACCTATAGGTACAAGTAAAGAAGGTGGGCTTTCCTACCACTTCAACTGTTTGTTTAGTCAAGGGGATAAAGAAAGCACTTGAACTTCCGTTCCCCTGTCCCTGTCCTTTCAGCATTAACTCATCCAATGCAGGGCTATGAATCTTGATAATGTCAGGACCTTAGACCGCACTAGTGTGGAAGAGAAGGCACTGCAAGGACCGATCTAGCAGTTCAGTGGATCGGAGGATCTTCTTTTCGATGCCTCCTACACCTAAACGAACGAGTGATTAACCCTTGCAGTGTGGGCGCAGCCCCTGTGCAAGAGATCATTACGTTTCCTGGAGTTGGGATTTAATGAATGCAACTGATAGTGGAACAGAATGTGATTTTCTATTTATTATTTCAGGGACAGCCTTCTATTAGAAGTAGGATTTCTAACAATATTGGTGGCTCCACTGCATGCTTTACGTTCAAAGACAAATACCTGGATTCCTCATGATGGCATCACATTCTGGCTAATTCGATGGCTGCTTTTTAGACTTATGTTTGCATCTGGAGTTGTAAAACTAACTAGCCGGTGTCCCACATGGTGGGGTTTGACAGGTGAGGCCAGTTGTGTTACTTACTTACTTACATTTTTCTACTATTCTCCTTTTGAAATTCTGTTTTTTTGTTTTTTTTTGTTTTGTTTTTTCCACCATCTTCTAATCTCTACAATTATGACTATAAAATGTTGCTTCTTCCCTATCACCATTCTCCTTCCTTGGATACTGGATCTTCATTCTTTACTTTGTTTCTTGTCAGAAAATGATGGGAGCATTTTAATGGGCAGGCATAGGTGCCATTCCTTACGAAGTGCTTTTTTTTGTGATCTCAGTCCTAGAGGTTTGGCAGAAAGGGGTACTTCGTCTAGTATCTCTGATCTTTATACCAGAGCTTCTAATAGCCTACTGTTAGGCTGGACATCGATGGATCAAAATTCAGCTGGTTAAAAGATAAGTTCAACTTTTGGAACATGTTACACCCTTTTTTAGGCTGGAACATGTAACCCACTTAAGCCCCGGATCTTTTGGCTGGCCAAAGACCAGAGCACTTTTTGCGATTCGGCACTGCGTCGCTTTAACTGACAATTGCGTGGTCATGCGACGTACCCAAACAAAATTGACGTCCTTTTTTCCCCACAAATGGAGCTTTCGCTTGGTATTTGATCACCTCTGCGGTTTTTATTTTTTGCGCTATAAACAAAAAAATTAGTTTGAAAAAACGTATTTTTTACTTTTTGCTATAATAAATATCCGCAAAAAAATATATTAAATTTTTTTTTTTTCTCCGTTTAAGCCGATACATATTCTTCTACATATTTTTGGTTAAAAAAAAAAAAGCATTTTTATAAAAAAAAAAAAAAATTTTTATTTTGGGACCATTCACATTTATACAGCGATCAGTGCAATTAAGAATGCATTGATTACTGTGTAATTACAGGGAGCTGTGATCAGTGTCCTGTCACTAGGCAGAACGGCGAAATGCTTGTTTACATCAGCAGTTCCCCGTTCTTCCTCTCCGTGAGACGATCGCGGGTATCCTGGCAGACATCGAGTCCGCGGGACCCGCGATCACACTCACGGAGGTCGCGGCAGGCGCGCCCGCAAACCGCTTCTTAAAGGGCAATGTACAGGTACGTTAATCTGCCTGTACGTGCCCTTCTGCCGACGTATATCGGCGTGAGCCGGTCGGCAAGCGGTTAAAAAACAGCCGCGTCATTCATTCACAGAGCTCTGTGTATGAATGAACTACAAGTCTCAACATCCTTTGCGGCTGACGGTACATAGTTCTCAATATACTACCCTGGTGCTGTTGAGCGCTGTGGTAGTTCATTGATTCTTCTGTCAGTGTGAAACTGCCTGGCCATACAATATGTGGGCAGGCAGCACACACTTACTGTTTATAGGAGTCCTGCATGACAACCGCAATCTGCTGATCGTGGGTGCAATGCTTTCCAGGCTCCTATGAAAAAAAAGATGGTAAATGCACAATTTTTTTAATTTTTTCTGCAAAATGTGCATTTATATATTTATTAAAAGCAAACTTATCCTTTTAAGCAGGGACTTGATGAATTTCTATCTCTTTATGGTGGTTCCCGCTCGACAGAGTTTGATTTATTGATTGACTTCTATCAAATGGGAATCTTGGCACACTTGTCAATCAGCAGCTGCAGCCACTGATCAGTGTATTCAAGGGAAGAGAGAAGAGCAGTGCCTTCCAAGTTCAGTAGATCATGAATTTACAGGCAAATGTGAGACAGCAACTTTGTGTGTGAACACATCAGCGCTTTTGGTATATGTTTGGTCATCGGCTCTGGAGGACGACTCTGTTGGTGGAAGGCAGTACAGCCAGTGGTACTGGCTGCGCTTGTGGCTCCTAGCGCTTCCTGGAGGCTCAGGTGCTCTTGGAGATGTCCGGCGACGTCACTTCCACTTCCAGGAGCTTGCGTTTTGGAGCATGTGTGCCCCTTTCTTCAGGCAATTGGAGTCGTACACTGTAACTTGCTGAATTGCATTTGCCAATAAATTCATGATCTGCTCCACTTAGATGGTGCTGCTCTTTTCTCTTTCCTTGTATATTTGCAGAGTCCCTTCTAGCTCATTTAGGAGCCCTGCAGCCATCTAGCACCAGGAACTTTTACTCAAAAGAACTTTTATCCTCAGCCTTGTGAACTGTTATATACAGACCCCATACTGGGCTCTCTGTTTTATGTCCCATACCAGTTCCATCATGCTTAGTGTGCCAATGTTGTTTGTATTGTCTTCTGATCAGTGTATTCTGATATATTATTTTCATTATCTTATAGTGCAGCGCTGCTAAATAAATTAAACTACTCCTCAATGGTATAAATTCATATATGTGCAAATTTCTCAAATAATATGAAACATCAGTCCATAAATAGAAACAATAAGTGTCTATTCCACCGCTGTGTTCCTCCGTCCTCCAACAGAATATATTCCCCAAATTGTGCACACAGTCACCAGCTGTAATACCTTCTCACCTCAAGGATGGGTTCAGTGAACTCTGATAATGGTCTCTCTTTCGTTCCACTATGATCCTCAATCTCCCTCCTCCACACCCAGACTTCTGCTCAGCATCAGCTCTCTCATCTTTGTAACCTCAAGGATGACTTCAATGGATTCAGATAATGATCACTCCTTTGTGAAAACCCCGCAACAATCGACAATCTCCTTCCTCCACTGCCAGGATTCCGTTCAGCTACACATCTCTCAACTCCGTTGTCACGTGTAATCACAAACACAGACTACATAGTGCTCTCTGTATACTTATTTATTAAAAATAGCCCCAAGAAAGGCACACTTACAAGAATTATTATTTAAAATCGCATGTACATAAAATCTCTTACGTGTGTGTGTGTGTATGTATGTATGTATATGATATAGTATGTGTACGTATATTTACCCCTATATACGTACTATATTAGAGCCCTTAACCCTCTATTTATGTATTAAAAAAAATTTTATGTGTATAAAAACTTCATATATTCATCTATGGGCAGCTTTAATCTCTGTTCCTCTGTGAACTCAT
The DNA here is from genome assembly GCA_037952835.1 of Lithobates septentrionalis. NCBI lineage: Eukaryota > Metazoa > Chordata > Amphibia > Anura > Ranidae > Lithobates > Lithobates septentrionalis. The sequence goes on along the minus strand of JBBDGP010003535.1, from coordinate 733,486 downwards.
GCCCCTTAAGGCCCGTACACACGATACGAAAATCTGATGGAAAAATTCATACGACGAGCTGTCTGACGATTTTCGTATCCTTAGTACAATGCGATTTTTGTATTCTGTCGTACTAAAATTTTCGCATTGAGTAACCTCTTCACTTTTGACATGAGACTAGCATGCTACAAAAAAAAAAAAAGACGCTCTATCGTACCAAAATCTAAACCTGTGTACGAGGCTTTACCTACTTAAGGACCACTTGCTGTCGTTGTACATCAGCTGTTGAAGAGGAATACCGTTATGGTGTGTGTGTGTGTGTGTATATATATATATATATATATATATATATATATATATATATATATATATATATATATATATATATATATATATATATATATTCTTTTTTAAGCAGTGAGTAGAATCTTCCATAGGAGGCAAGCAATGATGGTAGTGTTGGATAATGTGGAAGGTTTTTGTTGTTGGTGTCCCTGATAAACTGAATTCTTTCCAGGTCAGACATTATTAAACTGTATGGGGAACAAAGGGAGATCCCTTATGCAGAGGTAAAAGTTTATTTTGCCACAGTGCAGAAAAGGGCATTGTGATACATGTGAAAATAATAAAGAAAACTTTTCAAGAAATGATCTTATGTTTTTAGTTATGTATTCATTTTTACAATTGTTCCCTCTTTCTTAGCTCTTACCTATCACTATGAGACCCAGTGTATCCCAACTCCAGCTGCCTGGTTTGCCCATCAGCTTCCTGTGTGGTTCCAAAAATTATCAGTAGTGGCTACATATGTCATAGAAATTGGGATTCCATGGCTTTTCTTCCTGCCTTCCCGAAGGCTTCGTCTTTTTTCATTTTATTCTCAGGTAAGTTTTTATTATGCAATATAATTTTAATTTTCTATACCAGTCTACAGAATGCAATCTGTAGACATTACTATTTCACTGTTGGGCTACATTCATACTAGGCTCCTGTGTTGAGCAGCTGAAATTATCTGGGAAGTTTAAACAATCTTTGTTTTCCCAGGTTAAGTTCTCTTACCTTTTTTAAATGTACTTGCATCCAGGCATGTACTAGTCATTGGGACTACCAGGAGTTTCCCGGTGGGCCTATGGCTCAGTGGGCTGGTTTTAGGCTGCCAGTTGGCATGTCTGTCCCAGGCATTCAATTACAATACAGTGTCCCTTAATGAAACTAACACAGCCAGCCACCCTACCAGGTACATTGTACTACCTGGTTGGGAACGCCTACCGCATGGCGTCTAGCAACCAGTGGCATCACGCGCACACACAGTGAGGCCCCTGCATTCAAAGCAGAGGAGGCCTAGTGCTAAACTCCACCCACCTCCTCCTCAATCTTCTCCGGTCAGGCGCCGCGGCATGCTTAGCCTCAAAGGGACGGACTCGATGTTGTGATTGGAGGAGCCCGATGGTCTGATTGGGCACCTGGCACTGTCGCCAAAGGACTCTGTTGTTTCTCCGGTCGGGAGATGGATTGGAGGAGTTCCACCTCCCTCCGCCAGACTAATACCTCTTCCCCTCCGGTCCTGAGATCATCTTCTGTATGCAGAGATAGGCTGCAGACTTCTCCTCCCTGCCCGACTGAGGGACCTGAGAGAGAGGTACTATCGGGCTCATCACCAGGATTTTGGGGGTCTGGGCATTGGGAGGCAGCTGGTTACAGAGTTCTCCGGTCAAGAAGCTCAGAAAGTGAGTCGGCCCCACCTGGTCATATACCACCCCCTCCACACCTGGTTATATATACACCCACCCCTCACCTGGTCATAAACCACCCCCACCCGAGTGGGCCCCCAAAAGCTCTGGGTCTCCGTATTACTAACAACCATTATTGGCCCCGAGTCCCAAGGCCTGGGGTTGGTCGGGAACTTCGGGCTATTGGCCCCCTATTTGTGTGTGTTTGCAAAATTTAAGTGACCTCTGGACACAGATTCCATTTTCCCCAAATGCTTAATTATACCATTTAAAAATATTTTTTTTTTATTTAGAAATGTCCTAAGAATGCATACAATGCAAGTTTGTTAATAGTTTCCTTCTTTGCTTTCTTAGGTTCTCTTACAGGTTCTCATCATACTTACTGGAAATTACAATTTCTTTAACCTGCTTACCCTGGTTCTTTGCATTCCTCTTCTGGATGACCAGCATTTAAAAGGAGAGCAGAAGGCCAAAAAAGCACAGCAGAAAGGTGACTACTGCCTCATGGTACTTAAGGATAAGTCCTTTAACCACTTCAGCCCCGGAAGGATTTACCCCCTTCCTGACCAGAGCACTTTTTACAATTCGGCACTGCGTCGTTTTAACTGCTAATTGCGCGGTCATGCAATGCTCTACCCAAACGAAATTTGCGTCCTTTTCTTCCCACAAATAGAGCTTTCTTTTGATGGTATTTGATCACCTCTGCCGTTTTTTATTTTTTGCGCTATAAACGGAAAAAGACTGAAAATTTTGAAAAAAAATGATATTTTCTACTTTTTGTTATAAAAAAAATCCAATAAACTAAATTTTAGTCATACATTTAGGCCAAAATGTATTCGGCCACATGTCTTTGGTAAAAAAAATGTCAATAAGCGTATATTTATTGGTTTGCGCAAAAGTTATAGCGTCTACAAACTAGGGTACATTTTCTGGAATTTACACAGCTTTTAGTTTATGACTGCCTATGTCATTTCTTGAGGTGCTAAAATGGCAGGGCAGTACAAGACCCCCCCCAAATGACCCCATTTTGGAAAGTAGACACCCCAAGGAAATTGCTGAGAGGCATGTTGAACCCATTGAATATTTATTTTTTTTGTCCCAAGTGATTGAATAATGACAAAAAAAAAAAAAAAAAAATTTACAAAAAGTTGTCACTAAATGATATATTGCTCACACAGGCCATGGGCATATGTGGAATTGCACCCCAAAATACATTCAGCTGCTTCTCCTGAGTACGGGGATACCACATGTGTGGCACTTTTTGGGAGCCTAGCCGCGTACGGGGCCCCGAAAACCCAGCACCACCTTCAGGATTTCTAAGGGCATACATTTTTGATTTTACTCCTCACTACCTATCACAGTTTTGAAGGCCATAAAATGCCAAGATGGCACAAACCCCCCCCAAATGACACCATTTTGGAAAGTAGACACCCCAAGCTATTTGCTGAGAGGCATGGTGAGTATTTTGCAGCTCTCATTTGTTTTTGAAAATGAAGAAAGACCAGAAAAAAAAAATTTTTTTTTTCAATTTTCAAAACTTTGTGACAAAAAGTGAGGTCTGCAAAATACTCACTATACCTCTCAGCAAATAGCTTGGGGTGTCTACTTTCCAAAATGGGGTAATTTGGGGGGGGGGGTTGTGCCACCTGGGCATTCCATGGCCTCCGAAACTGTGATAGGCAGTGAAGAGTGAAATCAAAAATTTACGGCCTTAGAAAGCCTGAAGGCGGTGCTTGGTTTTCGGGGTCCCGTGCGCGGCTAGGCTCCCAAAAAGTCCCACACATGTGGTATGGAATTTATTTTGGGGTGTAATTTCACATATTCCCATGGCATGTTTGAGCAATATAACATTTAGTGACAACTTTGTGCAAAAAAAAAAAAAAAAATTTGTCTCTTTCCCGCTACTTGTGTCACAATATAAAATATTCCATGGACTCGACATGCCTCTCAGCAAATAGCTTGGGGTGTCTACTTTCCAAAATGGGGTCATTTGGGGGGGGTTTGAACTGTCCTGGCATTTTATGCACAACATTTAGAAGCTTATGTCACACATCACCCACTCTTCTAACCACTTGAAGACAAAGCCCTTTCTGACACTTTTTGATTACATGAAAAAATTATTTTTTTTTGCAAGAAAATTACTTTGAACCCCCAAACATTATATATTATTTTAAAGCAAATGCCCTACAGATTAAAATGGTGGGTGTTTCATTTTTTTTTTTTTTCACACAGTATTTGCGCAGCGATTTTCAAACGCATTTTTTGGGGAAAAAACACACTTTTTTAAATTTTAATGCACTAAAACACACTATATTGCCCAAATGTTTGATGAAATAAAAAAGATGATCTTAGGCCGAATACATGGATACCAAACATGACATGCTTTAAAATTGCGCACAAACGTGCAGTGGCAACAAAATTAATACATTTTTTAAAAGCCTTTAAAAGCCTTTACAGGTTACCACTTTAGATTTACAGAGGAGGTCTACTGCTAAAATTACTGCCCTCGATCTGATCTTCGCGGTGATACCTCACATGCATGGTGCAATTGCTGTTTACATTTGACGCCAGACCGCCGCTTGCGTTCGCCTTAGCGCGAGAGCAGGGGGGACAGGGGTGCTTTTTATTTATTTTTTTTCTTTATTATTTTTTTGCTTTTTTATCTTATTTTTAAACTGTTCCTTTCATTTTTTTTTTTTTATTTATTTTTTTTTTTTTTTAAATCATTTTTATTGTTATCTCAGGGAATGTAAATATCCCCTATGATAGCAATAGGTAGTGACAGGTACTCTTTTTTGAAAAAATTGGGGTCTATTAGACCCTAGATCTCTCCTCTGCCCTCAAAGCATCTGACCACACCAAGATCGGTGTGATAAAATGCTTCCCCAATTTCCCAATGGCGCTATTTACATCCGGCGAAATCTAAGTCATAAAATGCTCGTAGCTTCCGGTTTCTTAGGCCATAGAGATGTTTGGAGCCACTCTGGTCTCTGATCAGCTCTATGGTCAGCTGGCTGAATCACCGGCTGCATTCTCAGGTTCCCTGTTGAGACAGGAGAGCCAGAGAAAAACACGGAAGATGGTGGGGGGGGGGCATTCCCTCCCACTGCTTGTAAAAGCAGTCTAGAGGCTAATTAGCCGCTAGGATTGCTTTTACATGAAAGCCGACCGCTGGCTAAAAAGAATGATACCAAGATGATACCTAAACCTGCAGACATCATTCTGGTATAACCACTCAAAGTCGTGAATGGCGTACCTGAAGACAAAAAAATGGTTAACAATAAAGCACAGTAAACGGTAAAGTATAAAAAATTGCATACCTGAAAAGCAAACATGATAAAACATAATAACAATAAAACATTGCAGAATAGAATACAGTAAAAAAGAGCAGAACAATAGAGAGAGAGAACAATAAAACGACAACTATTTTTTTTTATTTTTGTTTGTGTTTTTTTTTTTTTTTTTTTTTTTTTACACTTTTTTTTTTTGTAACTGTAACTTTTATAACTGTAACCGGTTCCAGGTTCGGGTCTCTCAAAATGCGATGGCATCTTGGGAGACCCTGTGAAAGTGTGCCTAGTCTGTGCAATGCTGTACCCTACGCTAATACTCAACTAGTGAATGGTAGCGTTCAAAACATTCACCAATGCAAAGACCAGGATTGTCAGGACAGGAGGGACAATAATAGTGGGCGTCACGTCTATATCCGCGCTTGCTGCAGACACAACATCTTTTTTGGAGGGGTTCGTTGGGTAGGGGTACTCGGGAGGATATATAAATGCCTCTCATGCAGCCGACTGCATTTGGTTGGGGATGTGAATGGGGGAAGTACGGGCGCTGCAGAAGTGGTGGGTTCCCAATTAGGATTGGCGAATGCAGCAGGAAGGGCATGATGGGCACGACGGGCCTGTGTTTGTCTTCTTCTTGGTGGCAGAGGGACACTACGTGTGCTTGCCACCTCACCAGCTTGAACTGCACTTATGGGACTCGCCACGTCACCAAGTGTTACTGCAGTGCTGGTTTGACTACGACCGGGGTGTACTAGGCCGCTGGTGCTTGCCAGTTCACCAAAACGCTACAAAAAAAAGTGACAGTGATCGATCGATACTGCACTTGGGTGGGCTGGACTGGGCTGGGCCGGGCGGAGGGGCAAAACGCAGGTGCTAGCAGGTATCTGGGCTGATCCCGCTAACACTGCGTTTTTGGGAACCCTAAACTGCTGGGGACGCTAGTATAGATCTGATCGGATCAGATATTGATGCGTTCAGATACTATACCACTAAGGGAGGTGTACGGTGCGTGCGTGGGTGTTCGCGGTACTGGCGCTAATCTGACGCTGCCTAGGGCGACGCATATCACCGCCGGGCGATCAGGGGGCTAAACCTTTTTTCGGTAATAAACGGCGGGTGCCCTGACACTATAAAAAATAAACGAACTAACCAGCGTCACCCGTAACGGTTATACGGTGATCAGTGGTAAAAGGGTTAACTAGGGGGCCATCAAGGGGTTAAAACATTTATTAGATAGTATATGGGGGTCCCTGTCGCTATAAAACACTGACGGCGAACCTAAATATTTACGTCCCTAACTAGCGTCACCAGCGACACTAATACAGCGATCAGAAAAATGATCGCTTGGCGACAGGGGGTGATCAAGGGGTTAAAACTTTATTAGGGGGGGTAAGGGGGGTACCCTAGACCTACAGGGGGCTAAACCTTTATTTGGTAATAAACGGCGGGTGCCCTGACACTATAAAAAATAAACGAACTAACCAGCGTCACCCGTAACGGTTATATGGTGATCAGTGGTGAAAGGGTTAACTAGGGGGCAATCAAGGGGTTAAAACATTTATTAGGTAGTATATGGGGGTCCCTGTCACTATAAAACGCTGACGGCGAACCTAAATATTTACGTCCCTAACTAGCGTCACCAGCGACACTAATACAGCGATCAGAAAAATGATCGCTTAGCGACACTGGTGAGGGGGGGTGATCAAGGGGTTAAAACTTTATTAGGGGGGGTAAGGGGGGTACCCTAGACCTACAGGGGGGTAACAGTCACTACCCTAACACTGCTAACTGTCACAAACTGACACTATGCAGTAATCAGGGAAAAAAAAAAAAAAAAAAACCTGCTTGGTGTCAGTTTGTGACAGGGGGGGAGGTGATTGGGGGGGGATCGGGGGTGTAATGTATGCCTGGCATGTTCTACTGTGTGTGTGTGTGTGTGTGTGTGTGTGTGTGTGTGTGTGTTTGGTGCACTTACATGTCATCTCCCCTCGGGCCGGAACGGAAACTCCCGAGCCGAGGGGAGATGACATCACATCCTCTGCCTCTGTGTACTATACAGAGGCAGGGGATGTTTCTCATTGGCTGGGAGCGATCGCGAGGGGGGGGCCACGATCGGATGGTCTCCCCCTCGTCTCTCATCGCTTCCAACCAAATGCCGACCGCAGCTGGCACCGGGGGGGGGTCCGATCGGACCCCCCACCCGCGGGAAGGCAATCACGTTTCAGGTACGTGATTTTGCCTGCCCGTGCCGCTCTGCTCACGTATATAGGCGTGAGGCGGTCGGCAAGTGGTTAAAATTAAATAAATGCAAAGTTTTTTTGATGTAAAAAAAATATGCATTTATGTATTTTTTGTAATGGACCTGTAAAGCATTGCGCCCATGATCATCAGGTCATGGGCGTAATGCCACAGTCCTCCAGACTGTCTGTGTATCTACCTGGCTGTACCTCTGACATGTTGCAAAAGGTTTCTCCTTTTAAGATGATAGCTATCACAAATTTCTAACTTTCATTTAAGGTGTATATGCAACATGCTAACCTAACCAGTATTCCAGCTGTTTAAAGGGGTTGTAAACCCTTCAGGTTCTATGCATTAAGGTGAAAAAACCTTCTGTAGTGCCGCCCAACAACCCCCACCCCAGCTGCAGCTCCATGTTGAATGGGCACACAGAGCTGTGACTCAGCTTGGTGCCCCCATAGCAAGCTGCTTACTGTGGGTCACTCAACAGGAGGGAGGCGCCAGGAGCACAGAAGAGGGGCCTGAGAGGAGGAGAATCTGGGCTGCTCTGTGCAAAACCCCTGCACGGAGGAGGTAAGTATAACATGTTATTATTGAAGAGAAAAAAAAGAGACTTTACAATCAGTTTTAGCTTGTTCAAATAAAGAGGAAGTATACCCTGGTGGGTTTTACTTCCTCTTTGTTTCCTTGCAAAGGTAAAGCATAATGGGCTACTATGCATCGCATGCGCGCGGGAGCCGCCAGTCACGCCATGACCTCAGCTTGAAACTGCACAGTGTGCCCTTTCAAGAGTGCGCATGCGCCGAATATGGCATCGTTCGGGGAAATGGCAAATCTCTCCTAAACCGTGTAGGTTTAGGAGATATTTCAAGCCCCTACAGGTAAGCCTTAATCTAGGCTTACCTGTAGGTGAAAGTGGTCTGTAAGGGTTTACAACCACTTTAAGCTTTGGCAATAAAACCTAGAAGCTGATTGGTTACTATGTACAGCTGCGCCCAGATTCTGTGTGCACCAGTTTTACTAAATCCCCATGATGTCCTGTCCTGTGCTTTAATGCAAACGATGCACAGATGGGATTAGGATCAGGTTTGCGTCTATTAATTCTGTGCCTGTTTTAGTGGTTTTTTTTTTTTTTTTTTTTTTTTTTTATTTATTTTATTTTTTTACAGGTCGGGGGTTCTCTGTAAAGTCTTTATTTGTTGTGCTCTTGGATCTCCTTGCTTTCGGGTTACTTGCTTTCTGGACTGTTAAATATTTTGATCTTCAAATCAACTTGGAGAATTATACTGTGGAATCCAAAACTGGTAAGTGGCCCATTATATTTTTGTTTAGCAGATTAAGTTTCAGAATTAGTTTTTGTTTTTTCTTTCAATACAGACCAACAGTTTCTTTTATATTCTATCTTAAAAAAATAAAATAAAAATCTTTGTCTTTTTATCTCGCAGCCTTTACCTATCATGACTTTCTGCAGTGGCTCAGGACGCTCCTCTTTCCATCTATCTGGTTAGCAGCTGCTTCCCTAAGTTGGGAGATTCTTAAAGGCATGTACAGGTGAGTACAACACTAGTAAATATACAGCATGCTATTACTGTGTCATCTTGTCTTAGAATAAAGTATCTCTGTGGACATTACCTATAGGGGAAATATTACTAAAAAAACAGATGGCTAGTTTTTCAGCATCAATATTTTATTGTTGTGTTTTTTTGTTTTTTTTTATTCCCCCCTCCCCCCAAACATGAGTTAATTAGAAACAGCAAAGTCATAGGAAACTTTACTATCCATCTTTTTAAATTGTAAGGTAAGGCAAAACTTTTTTTTTTCCCATTTTTGTATGATTTGGGAAGGATTTTAACCCCTGCTAACTGTCACATAGGGGAGATTTCCCTTCACTTCCTGTCTCATAGCCAAAACAGGACATAAAAGAAAATCCCTCCAAAGTAAGGGAATCCCGGTGTGTCACCAGAACTAGTGTCCCCGTTGGAAGATTCCCCCTCTATTACTGTTTCGGTGTCCAATCCAAAATTTTGTGATTTCTCTTTTTACACTTTTTGAAGATAACTGTAACCAGGACAAGTAAAGAGGGTGATTCTCCCTAACTGGGGCAGAGGCAGCAATGAAAACTGGCAGGTGTTCTATTCCCTCTCCACTCTATTCAAAACTTTAAGGGTTTTTTTGCCTTTAGTTATACTTATGGATTAATTACCAAGTAATGATATCGGTGGACAATCCAGTTTGTTATAGTTGGTAACAGTAATTCCCACTCTATGATTTAAGATTTTTTTTTTTTTTTTTTTTATTATTCATATATTTTCCTTTTATATTTATTATGTTGCTTGCTAGTTCAAACTTTTTTTTTACGGGTTTTTATTGTCGCTTGCGAAAAAGTATACACTGAACACATGGAAGTTGACATAGTTATACATACGTTTTAAGTATACCTGAACATAATACTCCGAGAGCAGAAATGGGATCAAGACTTCTCAATCTTATACATTCCTCATATTTTCTCATTCGCATATGACTGTAAATATATAATTACACACACATATATATATATATATATTCTGGAGTCAGCCTGGGGCAGGGTTAAGAAGGGGTTAATTGAAGAGGGCAGGTACTTCCCCCTTCAGACCTGCTTATTACCAGCTGAGTTGAAAGTGTCAGAGAGAAGTGTGTTTGGAAATAGATGGCTGTTGAGCTATCAAAGCTGAGAGGAGCTGGAAGGACCCCTGTTACCTATGACTTGATCCTGCTGGGTGAGCTTGCCTCAACTGGGACTTTGCTATGTTATATGCTGAGGCTGGGATGCTGAGCATTATTTAAAAGGACTGTCTTATACTGTGTTGTGTTGTTTGAACTGCCTATAAAGACAAAGCTTGTCAATTTTCTGTTGCTTTTGCTGAATAAAGCCTTTTAAGTTGACTGAACTGTCTGAGCCAGCTTGTCACCCCCTGATCCCTTACAAATTGGTGGAGCTATGCATTGGGCAGTTTGAGGGGTACAGGCCAATCCCATGTCCTTGGTGAAAGCTGCACAGGCTGTGAAGTCTTCAGAACAAGCCATGAAGGAGCTATTTAAACAACTAGAAAAGGTACAATTTCTGGGGAAATTGTGAAAGTGTTCTTGCCTCTACAACTGGAGTGGGCAGAGTAACTGGGTGGGGTGGAGTGGCTTGAGTAACTGTGAAAAGTGTTAAAAAGCTTAATATTTTAAAAAGTATAAATAGTAGTAAAAAAGTTCCATCATTCGCTGAAAGAGCTGAACATTTTTTTCAAAAGTAATTTTTTTTTTCAAAAATGAATTTTTTTTTTAATCAAAAATGATTTTTTTTTCTTCAAAAATGATTTTTTTTTTCAAAAATGAATTTTTTTATTTCAAAAATAATTTTTTTTTCGAAATTATTATTTTTTTTAAAGTAATTTTTTTTTTCAAAAATTTTTTTTTTTCAAAAATATTTTTTTTTTCAAAAATATTTTTTTTTTCAAAAATATTTTTTTTTTCAAAAATAATTTTTTTACTTTTTTCAAAAAAATTTTTTTTTTTTTCAAAAATATTTTTTTTTTTTACATGGGGTGGTCATAATGTTTTGGCTGATCATGGGGTTGTCAGCTTTTGTCACTTCCCACTCTAGTTTTGAACATTTCGCCATTCATTCCTATGGGACCAATTTCGCCGTCATTTCGTGGACCATTCGGCAAAACATTCCACAAAGTAATAACACACCAATCGGGAACAATCCGCTCGTTTCGGTATATTATTTGTCTCTGTAGTGTGAAAACTGTGGGAGGAGTCTACAAGCATTATCAAGTCTAGCAGATGAAGTCACATGCATTTGGGGTGTCTCAGCATCTTGTGTTTACAACCACTGTTTCCTAGCAACGCTCATGCCCTGTTTATGCTTCCCAAATACTGCTTCATCAAAACTGCCCCATCAGAATTACCCCATCAAAACTGCCCCATCATATTCCTCTATTATAAATCAGTACATGGTGTGTCTGTCCCCTCCCCCGGGCTCTGTAATCAGCTGAGATGCTCCAGCCACCTTCCCCCCCTGTGTATAACAGAAGCTTTGGTAACCATGGCAACAAAACAAACACTAACAGTACACTCTGATTAATGGCTAAAATTTCCTGAAATGACCTCTAAACAAATGGCCGTATTTTAAAAACTATACATCCTACAGCGAAGATCTTTATATTGTGAGAATCACAAGACCCAGACCTAGATTTTGATGTATAGTATGTCTCTGAAATATTAAAAATGAAGGCACAGTCGCAGTTTAGAAATTGCCCTTCAAATTTGGAGGGGGCTAGAGTGTAGTTTCAATGAATGTCAATGGACGGCGTGAGTTGCAAACGGTCATATTGTGAAAACTATCAGGACTATGGCTTAGCCGTGGACATGTTTAGTGGCAGCAGGGATAGCTGAACGTTTTGATATAAGATTTGTGTAGGTGGGCTTGAAAATGAGGGAGTGGCGGCAGTTTAGAAATCATGTTCTGATTTTCCAGCTTTTGTCATCTCCCACTCTAGTTTCCCCATTCATTCCTATGGGACCAATTTCGCCGCAAAAACGACGATATTTCGTGAACCATTTGGCGAAACGTTCCACAAAGTAATAGCACACCATTCGGGAACAATCCGCACGTTTCGGTATATTACTTGTCTATGTAGTGTAAAAACTGTGGGAGGAGTTAGGGTGGTAAATTTGGCTATAATAATAAGAATAATATATATGTGAGATAACAGTAAGTGGTCTTGCTATGCAAGAACACTTAATTAATTAGCAATGGCTAATGCCCAGGCAGTTACTGTGCAACAGGAAACAAACCACTTATTGAGTGAGCAGATGGCAGCACTGCAAAAGGCAGTGATCCAGCAGGCTAAAATAATGAAAAGTGACCCCCGGAAGGCAGTGCATCTGGCTATGCAAAAGTTGACAGCCACAGATGGTGTGGAAGCTTATATGGCAATGTTTGAAAGGATTGCAACAAGGGATGGTCTCCCTGAGAAAGACTGGTCGGATGTGCTGGCTCCTTTCCTGACTGCAGATCCTCAACAGGCCTATTGTGATTTGGCCTCTGAATCAGCATGGGACTATAAACTGCTTAAGGCAGAAATCCTAGCCAGGCTGGGAGTGACTGTGTCTCTAAAGGCAGACCGTGTTCATGATTGGCGCTTTGACTGAGCTAAGCCTGCCCGTGCACAACTGTATCATCTACTGCACCTGTTCCAGGATTGGCTGAAACCAGAGGAGAAGACCACCACTCAGATTGTAGAGTGAGTTGCACTGGATTGCTTTTTGCATGGTCTTCCTAAGGAGCTGCACCGATGGGTGGCTCAGTCCGAGCCTCAGTCCCTGGAAGAGATGGCTGCTGCTGTAGAGTGCTACAGTTGTGCAGAAAGTTTCCAGGAGAGTCCCTCTATTACCAGAGAGCTGGCCCGTCCTAAGGAAGTGTGTTCCAGCACGAAGATGGCACCGGTTGAACGCATGGTGTCTGCTTGGGTGCCTGACACTCCCGCTAGGAGCACCCTAAGGTCAAACCCTCCTGAGAGTCAGCAGGGAGAATGGGAACCCCGTGAGGTTCGCTGTTGGCGGCCCAGTGTCTAAGGTGGGAAGAGCCAATGGAATGTGACATGGCTCTGTTTGCTTTTGTAACTGGTAACATGAATAATCTAAGCTCGCTTGAGAGTGTGGTGCGGGTTAATGGGCAGGAGGTTGTAGCACTTCTTGACTCGGAGAGTGGGGTTACCCTGTTCCTATCGGACAGGTTTCAGGGAAATCTGATGCCCAAGAAAAAGATTGGAGTGGTCTCTCTACATGGGGTTGTCAAGGACTATCCAATGGCTCAAGTAACCCTGTCCACAACCGCAGGAACTGCTACACTGAGAGTTGGGGTGATCCCAGGGTTATCCCATAATTTGCTAATTGGGCGGGACTGCCCCCTATTTTGGGACTTGTGTGAACAAAAGTTCAAAGGTTCAGGTGCCGCCCCTAAAAAGGAGAAATCCCCATGTGAAGTGTTAAAAACTGTATTGCAGGAGGTAAATGGTAAAGAAATCTGTCAGCTGTGTGCACCTGCCGGAGCTGACCTGGATCCCCTGGAGGTGTTTGTAGGATTGGAGGCAGAGTTCTCCCTCTGGGCCTGACTTGTCATATCTTGGGGGTTCCCAAAGTAAATTCTTTGCTGCTCAGAGGAAAGACTCCCTTTTGATCCCTGCCAGGGAACAGGTCACATCGTTGAGTGGTGAGCCACAGCATCCTGTGAAAGATATGCGCTCTCCCCGAGTTGCTGTGCATCATACTCTATGCTACAGGGTAGCCAAAAATCACAACGTGCTTAAACATGGGCATAAACTATTAGCGGGGACCCAGAGGGGGGTTGCCAACCGGTCTGCCAGGGTCAAAGAGTCTAAACCTGGGTTTCAAGTGCTAGTGGTTGAGCCTACTGTGGAGAGCAGGTGTCTCTCGCGGAGGGACAGGAACCCTCTGAGATAGTAGAAAAGGTTGGCGCTGCTCTCAGTGGTAACGAAGGTAGAATCTGTGCTGGTGACTTTTTACATCCGATGCCATCAGACGACCACATTGAGGACTGCCTAGTTAAATTCGAAAACATGGTATCATTTAAAAGGTGCCCCAGGTACATAAAGACTTGGATGAGCGAGTTTGGGGTGGAGAAACTTGACTGGCCTGCACAGAGTCCTGACCTCAACCAAACCGAACACCTTTGAGATGAATTAGAGCGAAGACTGCGAGCCAGGCCTTCTCATCCAACATCAGTGCCTGACCTCACAAATGCTCTTCTTGAAGAATGGTCAAATATTCTCATAGACATACTACTAAACCTTGTGAACAGCCTTCCCAGAAGAGTTGTAGCTGTTATAGCTGCAAAGTGTGAGCCAACTCAATATTGAACCCTACGGACTAAGATTGGAATGCCATTAAAGTTTGTGTGCATATAAAGGCAGGTGTCCCAATACTCTTGACAATATAGCTTATGAGTTTTCCTCTGACATACACAAGTTTTTGGAGATTCTGGTGGATTATTGTATCCTCCCTAAGCAGATCATTTCTGGGTAGACTAGGCTTTTAGTAAGGCAAATTATTTATGCTATGCTTTTTGTATAGTCTCCATATAATAGACCAGATATGTCTTTTAATCCTTATTTCTTTTTTTTTTTATCAGGAGTGCATCTGTTCGTGGTATTTTCTGGAAGTTTTGGGCAACGATGCAATGGGTCATTTTCTCTTTTGCAGCAGTTGGCATGTTTGCTGTCAGCTTGGTAAGATACTATAAATTTTAAGTAAATTGCCTCCAGCCAGTACAACCTCACTTTACTATCAAAAGAATAAAGTGGGTTTCCGTTTTCTATCTGGGTTCTAAAATTGTGTTGTAGAAAACAGATGCTAGTAATTTTATTAAGAGCAGTTTTGCTTGAAAACGCTTTCAAAAGTAGAGTAATGCATGGGCCATAATCAGTCGTGTTAATAAAGTAATCTTTCTGCCCAGCAGCTTGGCTGACTCCCTTCATGTTATAGTCCTTGCCCCTTGAGACTCCATTCACACCCAAGTGTTTTGTGAATGCACCCAAATTTTACATTTTTGCACGTGTTTCTGAAATGCGTAAAAACAGCTCGTCATGCTTGCGATGCCATTATTAATGGCACCCTAAACGTGGCAAGCTGACGCACATTAAAGTGGTTGTAAATAGGGTTGTCCCGATACTAGTATCGGTATCGGCACCGATACCGAGCATTTGCCCAAGTACTTGTACTCGGGCAAATGCTCCCGATGCTTCCCCCGATACCTTGACTGTCAGCGGTGATCGGCGCGTGGGGGGAGTTACAAGCTTCTCCCCCAGCGGCTTTCAGCTGCTTTAGTGACATACAGCGGTGATCGGTGCTTGTAACTCCCCCACACACGATCACCGCTGACTGTCACCTCATCCCCCTTAGTCCCCCTCCGTTCCTCTGTCCCCCTCCGCTGTCCTGCTCCATTGCTCTGTCCCCCTCCGTTCCAATGTCCCCCTCTGCTGTCCTCCTCCGCTGCATTGTCCCCCTCCGCTGTCCTCCTCCGCTGCATTGTCCCCCTCCGCTGTCCTCCTCCGCTGCATTGTCCCCCTCCGCTTTCCTCCTCAGCTGCATTGTCCCCCTCAGCTGCATTGTCCCCCTCCGCTGTCGTCCTCTGCTGCATTGTCCCCCTCCGCTGTCCTCCTCCGCTGCATTGTCCCCCTCCGCTGTCGTCCTCCGCTGCATTGTCCCCCTCCGCTGTCGTCCTCCTCCGCTGCATTGTCCCCCTCCGCTGTCGTCCTCCTCCGCTGCATTGTCCCCCTCCGCTGTCGTCGTCGTCCTCCGCTGCATTGTCCCCCTCCGCTGTCGTCGTCGTCCTCCGCTGCATTGTCCCCCTCCGCTGTCGTCGTCGTCCTCCGCTGCATTGTCCCCCTCCGCTGTCGTCGTCGTCCTCCGCTGCATTGTCCCCCTCCGCTGTCGTCGTCGTCGTCCTCCGCTGCATTGTCCCCCTCCGCTGTCGTCGTCGTCCTCCGCTGCATTGTCCCCCTCCGCTGTCGTCGTCCTCCGCTGCATTGTCCCCCTCCGCTGTCGTCGTCGTCGTCCTCCGCTGCATTGTCCCCCTCCGCTGTCGTCGTCGTCGTCCTCCGCTGCATTGTCCCCCTCCGCTGTCGTCGTCGTCGTCCTCCGCTGCATTGTCCCCCTCCGCTGTCGTCGTCGTCGTCCTCCGCTGCATTGTCCCCCTCCGCTGTCGTCGTCCTCCGCTGCATTGTCCCCCTCCGCTGTCGTCGTCGTCGTCCTCCGCTGCATTGTCCCCCTCCGCTGTCGTCGTCGTCGTCCTCCGCTGCATTGTCCCCCTCCGCTGTCGTCGTCGTCGTCGTCGTCCTCCGCTGCATTGTCCCCCTCCGCTGTCGTCGTCGTCCTCCGCTGCATTGTCCCCCTCCGCTGTCGTCGTCGTCCTCCGCTGCATTGTCCCCCTCCGCTGTTGTCGTCGTCCTCCGCTGCATTGTCCCCCTCCGCTGTCGTCGTCGTCGTCGTCCTCCGCTGCATTGTCCCCCTCCGCTGTCGTCGTCGTCGTCGTCCTCCGCTGCATTGTCCCCCTCCGCTGTCGTCGTCGTCGTCGTCGTCCTCCGCTGCATTGTCCCCCTCCGCTGTCGTCGTCGTCGTCCTCCGCTGCATTGTCCCCCTCCGCTGTCGTCGTCGTCGTCCTCCGCTGCATTGTCCCCCTCCGCTGTCGTCGTCGTCGTCGTCCTCCGCTGCATTGTCCCCCTCCGCTGTCGTCGTCGTCGTCGTCCTCCGCTGCATTGTCCCCCTCCGCTGTCGTCGTCGTCGTCGTCCTCCGCTGCATTGTCCCCCTCCGCTGTCGTCGTCGTCGTCCTCCGCTGCATTGTCCCCCTCCGCTGTCGTCGTCCTCCGCTGCATTGTCCCCCTCCGCTGTCGTCGTCGTCGTCCTCCGCTGCATTGTCCCCCTCCGCTGTCGTCGTCGTCGTCGTCCTCCGCTGCATTGTCCCCCTCCGCTGTCGTCGTCGTCGTCCTCCGCTGCATTGTCCCCCTCCGCTGTCGTCGTCCTCCGCTGCATTGTCCCCCTCCGCTGTCGTCGTCCTCCGCTGCATTGTCCCCCTCCGCTGTCGTCGTCCTCCGCTGCATTGTCCCCCTCCGCTGTCGTCGTCCTCCGCTGCATTGTCCCCCTCCGCTGTCGTCGTCGTCGTCCTCCGCTGCATTGTCCCCCTCCGCTGTCGTCGTCGTCGTCCTCCGCTGCATTGTCCCCCTCCGCTGTCGTCGTCGTCGTCGTCCTCCGCTGCATTGTCCCCCTCCGCTGTCGTCGTCGTCCTCCGCTGCATTGTCCCCCTCCGCTGTCGTCGTCGTCGTCCTCCGCTGCATTGTCCCCCTCCGCTGTCGTCGTCGTCGTCGTCCTCCGCTGCATTGTCCCCCTCCGCTGTCGTCGTCGTCGTCCTCCGCTGCATTGTCCCCCTCCGCTGTCGTCGTCGTCGTCCTCCGCTGCATTGTCCCCCTCCGCTGTCGTCGTCCTCCGCTGCATTGTCCCCCTCCGCTGTCGTCGTCCTCCGCTGCATTGTCCCCCTCCGCTGTCGTCGTCCTCCGCTGCATTGTCCCCCTCCGCTGTCGTCGTCCTCCGCTGCATTGTCCCCCTCCGCTGTCGTCGTCGTCGTCCTCCGCTGCATTGTCCCCCTCCGCTGTCGTCGTCCTCCGCTGCATTGTCCCCCTCCGCTGTCGTCGTCCTCTGCTGCATTGTCCCCCTCCGCTGTCGTCGTCGTCGTCCTCCGCTGCATTGTCCCCCTCCGCTGTCGTCGTCGTCGTCCTCCGCTGCATTGTCCCCCTCCGCTGTCGTCGTCGTCGTCCTCCGCTGCATTGTCCCCCTCCGCTGTCGTCGTCCTCCGCTGCATTGTCCCCCTCCGCTGTCGTCGTCCTCCGCTGCATTGTCCCCCTCCGCTGTCGTCGTCGTCGTCGTCCTCCGCTGCATTGTCCCCCTCCGCTGTCGTCGTCGTCGTCCTCCGCTGCATTGTCCCCCTCCGCTGTCGTCGTCGTCGTCCTCCGCTGCATTGTCCCCCTCCGCTGTCGTCGTCGTCGTCCTCCGCTGCATTGTCCCCCTCCGCTGTCGTCGTCGTCGTCGTCGTCCTCCGCTGCATTGTCCCCCTCCGCTGTCGTCGTCGTCGTCGTCCTCCGCTGCATTGTCCCCCTCCGCTGTCGTCGTCGTCGTCGTCCTCCGCTGCATTGTCCCCCTCCGCTGTCGTCGTCGTCGTCGTCCTCCGCTGCCGTTGTCCCCCTCCGCTGTCGTCGTCGTCCTCCGCTGCCGTTGTCCCCCTCCGCTGTCGTCGTCGTCGTCCTCCGCTGCATTGTCCCCCTCCGCTGTCGTCGTCGTCGTCCTCCGCTGCATTGTCCCCCTCCGCTGTCGTCGTCGTCGTCCTCCGCTGCATTGTCCCCCTCCGCTGTCGTCGTCGTCCTCCGCTGCATTGTCCCCCTCCGCTGTCGTCGTCGTCGTCGTCCTCCGCTGCATTGTCCCCCTCCGCTGTCGTCGTCGTCGTCCTCCGCTGCATTGTCCCCCTCCGCCGTCGTCGTCCTCCGCTGCATTGTCCCCCTCCGCCGTCGTCGTCGTCCTCCGCTGCATTGTCCCCCTCCGCCGTCGTCGTCGTCCTCCGCTGCATTGTCCCCCTCCGCTGTCGTCGTCCTCCGCTGCATTGTCCCCCTCCGCCGTCGTCGTCGTCCTCCGCTGCATTGTCCCCCTCCGCTGTCGTCGTCCTCCGCTGCATTGTCCCCCTCCGCTGTCGTCGTCCTCCGCTGCATTGTCCCCCTCCGCTGTCGTCGTCCTCCGCTGCATTGTCCCCCTCCGCTGTCGTCGTCCTCCGCTGCATTGTCCCCCTCCGCTGTCGTCGTCGTCGTCGTCGTCGTCCTCCGCTGCATTGTCCCCCTCCGCTGTCGTCGTCCTCCTCCGCTGCATTGTCCCCCTCCGCTGTCGTCGTCCTCCTCCGCTGCATTGTCCCCCTCCATTGCTCTGTCCCCCTCCGCTGTCCTCCTCCGCTGCATTGTCCCCCTCCGCTGTCCTCCTCCGCTGCATTGTCCCCATCCGTTCCGGCATTCCGCTGTCCCCCTCTCTCTTCCTCTGTCCGCTCTGTTCTGCTGTCTCTCTCCGCTGTGTGAATGGACAGAGTCAGCTGACTGTCCATTCACATAACTGAAACATTGTAATCTCCTGTGATTACAATGTGTCAGTTTATGAATGGAGAGGAGCCGCTGTCTTCTCTCCATTAATTTTCAGTGCAGCTGAGGCTGCAGAGAAAGGGACTGGGGAATCTCTATCCTCTCTCTTTCTCTGTCTCAAGGGGGAGATATCAGAGGTCTGTTAAGACTCCTGATATCTCACCAAAGCCCCCCAACAGGGCTGATTAAAAAAAAACACACACACATAGTGCAATAAAGAATAAAAAAAAATTGTAAAAAAATAATAAATGTAAATAAAAAAAAAAAACAAAACACACACAGGCACAGTTTACTCACCCCCCCCCCCCCCCCCTAAAAAAACAAAAAAAAACAAAACAAAAAAAAAACACTGTCACGTGACATTAAACAAAAGTATCGGTAATCGGTATCGGCGAGTACTTGAAAAAAAGTATCGGTACTTGTACTCGGTCCTAAAAAAGTGGTATCGGGACAACCCTAGTTGTAAACCCACAGGGGAAAAAAAAGACAAAGGCATAATGAGCGAGTATGATTAGCATACTAGCTCATTATGAAAAGCTTTACTTAGATCGAAGCCCCCGCAGAGGTCCCGCCACACCGCTGTGGCCAGCGACATATCTCCCGGAGTGATTGGCCGGAGCTGTGATGACGTCACCGGTAACGGCACAGCAGCTGAAGGAAAGGCACGATCGAGCCATTTCTTCAGTGCGCATGTGCCGATGTTGGCACATGCTGGTACAGTGAATATCTCCTAAACGATGCAAGTTATTTTTTTTTATTAATCTCCAGCGGGAGATGATTTTTATTACATAGTACATTTAATAAACATAAAAAAAGGGAAAATAAAATCGAACAGATGACATATCGACAGATATTACAGCAGAGTGTAAGACATATTAACCAACATGTTATTTAGATGTGTTTCTTAGTACATAGCATCCGTAATACATTCTTTGTGTAAATGGAGGTAGGGTTGTCTTTTATTCAAAGGATAAGATCTCATAGGTACAAATAGTCCTATCCTGTACCAACCATATTAACAATAATGGAATTTAAGGGGCTCCCTAGGGGGGGGTGAGGGGAGAGTGGGGGAGAGACATCGAAGGTCCCAAGCACGACCTGCCCAGCTATACCAACTAGGACAGAGTGGGGTCCTATTGCATCATGAACAGGATTTTAGCTGTTGGCCCAGTCACCCCAAATCTTCCCAAATTTTTTCAGGCATTTATGACGCATATATGTAAGCTTATAGAGTGGCAGGGTGGAGTCAATAAGATATCTCCACTGTCCAATCGTCGGGGGCTCCGGCTGCTTCCATTTAGTTAGGATGGCCTTTCTGGCATAGAAAATCAGTAACCTTTTGTGAGTGTTTGTGGTGAGAGTTTCACAGACACCAAGTAAGAGGACAGGGGGATCAAGTCCTATGGCTAAATTCCCAATCGAGTTGATACATTGCACCACCTCCCTCCAGAATTGTTGAATAAGGGGACAAGACCGCACCACATGGAAGAATGTTCCCACTTCAGTATTGCATTTTGGACATTTGTCAGAGTGGGTGGGGTATATCCTAGCAAGCCTCTTTGGGGTATAGTATGCCCTGTGGAGGAATTTTAGCTGAATGTACCTATCCCTGGCGGATATCATTAGAGGTATATATATTGTGGGATTCCTTATTCCCAATCGTCATCCATCAGGGAGGGCACATCCACCTTTAGTAAAGAGCTCAGTCCCTTGGCCAGCAGTCCCACAGGATACCCGAAGGTACAGGGCGAAGAGGATACGTTCCGCATCGGCTGAAATAAGAAAGCGCTCCTCCACATGTGACTCCAACTGAATGTCAGTGGGAAATTGGGCTTGTATGGCATGTCGCAATTGTAGGTAGCGGAAAAAAACATCTTCTCTGGAAGGTGTGTTTTAATTCATCATATGATAGGAGTTTACCTGCTGGCATGATATGCTGTAAAAAATTTTATCTCGTACCTAGCCCAGACAGCTGGGTCTGGGATAGACAAGAGATGTGGTAGCCTAGGATTGCCCCATAGTGGTGTATAGGGGGAGAGTGTGTTAGGTGGATTAAGTTTTAGCTGTCAGCTGTTCCCAAACCTTATTCATCGTGTGCATGGGGACAGTCATTGCAGCCTGTGCCCTTGGGCCCCTGAACACTAGGTTACTTAGTGCTGAATACGACCCCAGGATGGCTGCCTCTAGGTTAACCAATGGGTTATTTTGTGACTGGGTGAACCACCAACGTACTGTTACCAGCACCGCTGCCCAGTAATAATGTTTAAAGCACAGCAGTGCCAATCCGCCTGCGGAGAGGGGAAGTTGTAAAACAGTTTTAGCCACTCTAGGGGTCAGTCCGGCCCAAATGATGGAGTTGATCACCTAGTCCAGTTTTTGGAAAAAGGAGTTTGATGGGAACTGGGGTATTTCTGAAAACATAGAGAAATTTGGGGAGAAATGTCATTTTGAGAAGGTTAATCCTCCCTACCGGTGTTGGTGGGAGGGACTTCCAGGTCAGGCATCTTTGTATGAGTTTGTGTAGCATAGGGTAAACGTTGTCCATTAGGTAACAGGAAGGCTCCTTCTGTATTTCAATGCCCAAATATCTGAATTTAGTGACCGACTGTAGTGGTATATGGGAGGGAGGGAGGGAGGAAGGGTGACCAGGACAGCGGAAAAAGTATGGATTTGGTCCAATTAATACGTATCCCAGAGAAGGATCCAAACAGGTCAACAACCCGCAGGGCCTCCTCCAGGGAATTTGAAGCATCGGGGAGATACAGGAGGGCGTCATCTGCATAGAGGGAGATCTGTTCCCGCAGCTGGCCCACCTCTATCCCCTTTGTGGCTGTAGATGACCAAATGAGGATGGCCAGGGGTTCGATAGCCAGGGCAAACAGTCCTGGAGACAGTGGACAGGCCTGTCTAGATCCCGTGTGCCGATTTTAAAGGGAGGCTATAGTGTACCATTAGTTCTAACTCTAGCAGTGGGATTGGCATACATTAGCTTTATCCATAAGATAAATTTGGGCCCGAAATTAAACCTCTCCAATACTTGCCAGAGTAACTCCCATTCGACCAAATCGAAAGCCTTTTTGGCATCTAGGGAGGCCACCACCCCAGGGGATTCCGTGGCCACTGCGTGGGATATGTTCGTATACAACCGATGTAGGTTAATGTCTGTGCCCTTCCCTGGCATGAAGCCCGTTTGGTCTCCATAAACCAGGGAAAGGATGACCGAATTAATTAAGACGATTTGCCAATATTTTAGTAACTATTTTAGCATCAACCATGAGGAGTGAAATAGGTCGGTACGACTCACAGAGCTCAGAGTCCTTACGTGACTTGGGGATCACCACGATCACCGCCTCCGACATAGATGGGGGAAGACAGTGATCTTCTAGCATGGGTAGTAAAAGCTCATGGAACTGTGGGGCAAGGGCTTCTCTATTAGTCTTAAAAAATTTGGCCGGTAGACCATCTGGGCCCGGGGTTTTTGCAGGCTGGAGCGATGAGATCGCCAGTTGCACTTCTTTAAGAGTGATTGGTGCATCTAGTTTAGCATTGTTAACATCTGATAGGGTAGGGAATTCTATCTGGGCCAGAAAATCTTGTAGGGAATCTGGTGTATAGTCTGCCCTGGATGTATATAAACGTCCATAATATTGTGAAAATCCTAGCATTTATTTGGACAGGGTCTGCCTGTAATTGTCCCTGATCATCCTTAATATTCGCAATGTGTGCCATAGTGGATTGCTCCTTGGCCAGCCACGCCAGCAGCCTGCCCGATCTCTTTCCCCCTGCTTGAATATCCTTTGTGACTGATAGCAGAAATTTCCGAGTCGCAGTAGCTCTCAGCACCAAAATTTCACGGTTGAGTGATTGATTGGAGTGCAGCGTATGTCCCCGCATCTCTGGTAGTCACATAGCTGGACTCCAAACTTTGGGCTCGACTCTCTGCCTCCTCCAGGGCAAGCCTGTTACTTTTCCTGACCTTGCTAATTATTGCGGAGTATTGTCCCTGTGTATATGCCTTATAGGCATCCCAAAGCATTGGAGGTGGGGCCGTTCCCCTGTTCGGTACCCAGTAAGTTTCCATCTCTCCCGCAACCTCAGGGGCTACACGCTCATCAGTTATCCAGAAACCTGAGAGTCGCCAGAGGCTAGTGCCTATCGGCGAGTCTGTGTTAAGCTGTAGGAAAAGGGGAGCGTGATCAGAGATGCCAGGTGGGAGGACTTTAACCTCCTAAGTGCGTGAGAGTAAGGAGCCGCTAGCATAAAATAAATCTATTCTAGAGAAGGAGGCATAAGTAGCCGAGTGGCAGGTATATTGTCTTTCCTTGGGATATCGCCACCTCCACGCGTCATTGAGGCCATATTCGTCCGCCCATCTTAACAGTGGGGAGTCAGGGGTTACATCAGTGCCAAGTTTATCCATACTGGGATTGGGGGGCATATTGAAGTCACCAGCCAACAACACAGCCGCAGTAGGATACTGAGCCACTATAGGGGTCAATTTATGGAGGACCGCCAGGGAGGCCGGAGGCGGGTTATACAGTCCAACTATAACTAGTTCCATCCTGTCACACATAGCATGAATAGCAACACACTTCCCCTCAGGATCCAAATGGAGATCTAGGAGGGTGAAGGGTAATGATTTGTGGATCAGGATGCTGACTCCCCTGGAGTAGGTGGAGTGATAGTAGGATCCCACCCAGGGCTTCTTTAGAGCCAACGTCCTGCTCCCACTTAAATGTGTCTCCTGCAATATGAAGATGTGACGGTTGTACTTTTTAATGTAATTGAATAGCAAGGAACGTTTTTTTATTCTTGAGTTAAGGCCTCGTACGTTCCAGGACAAGACTTTAAGTGGGGTCATTTGGGCATCATGGTGAATATCTGACGGGATTGGAACAGCCTTAAAGGCATATAGAATTTGCACAGTACATCAGCATTTCTGATAAGCAATGCAACTATCCATGCATCTTTTGTTGGGTAGACTTCTCCCTCTAGTGGCGAGAGAGCTACATTACATGTCTTACAGTTAGACAAATCATCATAGACACTTAGAAAATAAGAAAATAAAATACAAAAAAAACCAGAAAAAGAACTTGGAGTCTAACCAGTCACTCCGAAACCCTCCCCCCTCCCCCCGCACCAAACGATGCAAGTTTAGGAGATATTCACCGAACCTACAGCTAAGCCTTATTATAGGCTTACCTGTAGGTAAAAGTGATGTGTAAGGGTTTACAACCACTTTAAAATGTGCATATAAAGCGCATCGCTTGCAGTGCCATTCATTGTTAGTGGAACCTCAAACACATCAAGTAGAAGCGCGTTAAAATGCTCGACAAACCATGTGCAAAGCTCAGCACCCAAGACTACGAGAGCTACTGCGATGTGTGTGTATAGCAGCCTGTTTCGATCAATGGGCTGCCCTATGCATGTGGTGAAAAATACATAAATGTACAAAAAAGCTGCACAGTTTAGTGCACATTCTTAAAATGTCAATTGATGAATGCAGCAAATAGTGAGCATCAGTTTTCATGCCCAAACAAATTGGTGCAGTTGCCTTTGTCTGCCAAAGACTATCAGGAGAAAAGCCCAGCCTTGAAATTACTGTATTGGCGTATAACACTCACTTTTTCACCATGAAAATCGGGTGCAAATAACGTGTGCGTGTTATATGCCAGTTCTTCAATTTTAGCTGCCTCAGAGGGGACAGGGAGGGGGTTGGGACGAGCGCCGTCAGATTACTTACAGTGAGAATCTCCTGTTTACTTGGCGGTCTCTGTAATAGGAAGTCCAGTCTCCTGGGCCGCCATTGGACCACTGTTCTGTCTATCATAGGAGATTGTCACTGTATGTAATCTGTTTGCACTCGTCCCAGAAGTACAGATGGGCATCGATCAGAGTGCACTGATGGCAATGGTGAGGCTGCTACATTGATGGCAATGGTGAGGCTGCAGATGGGCACTGACCCTTATTTTGCTTTAAAGTTCCTTATTTAAAATTTAGGGTTTTTTATCCTGAAACTTCCCTCTTAGAATGAATGAATAAATACGTTTGTTTTTTTTTTTTTTTTGTTTTTTTTTTTTAATGAAAGTTAATATAGGTGTTCTACATGTTTCTGTCATGGCAACAATGCTTTTGCACTTTTTGAGTGAAATTGTCTTGCACTAAAATAGTTGGCATTTACATTGCAGTATTAGCAAGCACGGAACCTTAATTTTATAATTCTAGTCCAAACTGTGTTTGCATATTGCCTGTAAACTCCCTGGATAACGTCCTAAGATTTTCATGCATTGAAATATTCTCCCAGCCCGTGTATTCTCTCATCAGTATGTAGAAAGTGGGACTTTCATGCTAAATATAGTGCTATTTCAGCAGGATTCAACCAGCTCTTTATTAACCCTTTTCCCTTTTTTTTTTTTTTTTTTTTTTTTCCCAGGTACCCTACACGTATATAGATTTTGAGTCCAATGGTCAGCTCTGGCCATCTATTCATCGTTTGTTCAATAAAGTGGACAAATACCAGCTGGTGAACTCTTATGGCTTGTTTAGAAGAATGACTGGTGTTGGTGGCCGACCTGAAGTTGTTGTAGAAGGAAGTTATGACAAAGAGACTTGGACGGTAAATATGGATTTTTTTTTTTTTTTTTTTTTAAATAAGGTATTTTATGATAGGGGTGCTAGAAATTTGTTTCAGAAACCTCTAAAACTAGCCATGCACCTTCAAATCTTTATTTGATATTCCAACATATGGTATTCTGACCTACTATGAGATTTGGTGAGCTTTATAGGCAAGGAAAACCTTGTTTGTGTGGAAAACACCTTCACAGTCACATCCAGGTGCCATGTCACAACATTTATTAATGGAAGGAGTGGGTAAAGAATTCCCTGCTCTGGAAAGGACTGCCTCTTTCATCACTTTTCCAGTAAAGTGAAAGTTGGCTCGATCCAAGACAAATGTTGATAAGCAAGTAACACCTTAAAGTGTAACCCAAACTTTATTTTTAAGTTTTTTTGGATAGGTTTTTGTTGCAGTCTTTTCCCCTGCATTAGGAAGATTCACCTGCCCCTACTGTATTTGTGCTGTTAACTATATTCACCGGTAAAGCAGACCTTCAGTAATTTTTTCATCTTTCCATCTATTATATCTTCTGTCCTTGTTTTAACTTTGGATAGTAAAACTTTTTCTGCCAGAAAATACCTTATACAGCCCACTTCCTCTTTCTTGTCTGGTAATAAGTCTAGGCTTATGACATCATGCACAGCTCTCTGTCTCACTCTTGTGAGAGTTTGCCAGGGAGGGGGGATGAGTTATAAGAGGGCCAATGAGAGCGGCAGAGCTGGAGGTGTGCCTCTGTGTAAATCCAGGAAGTGAACAGGCAGCAGCTGCAGCCAGTCGTAGTGGAGGGAGATTTTTCCAGCATAATTGGCAAGTACAGAATCATAATATATATAAAATGATATGCAAAGTGGTTGGAGGGAAGCTTCAGAAAGGCAAATATGTTTTTATTTCAAATGATGTGAGCAGGCTGCAGTTCCTCTTTAAGTGAAAATTTTGGGTTGTAGCTAATCGAGCACTAATTCGGGTGACTGACCAGAAATTGCATCCTGGCCTTCATTTCCTATCCTATAGCCAAAACAAGAAGTGAGAGTAAATCCCTTCAAAGTGAGGATATAGATTTTGTGAAATATAACTTGTGAGACCATATTAAAAAGTAAAAATGATAGGAAGACCACATCAAAAAGTAGTTGTACTTCAAAGTAACAAAATCAAAAAGATAAATTCAAATATCGCCCTCTAAATTTTTGTTTTGAGTGGACTGGGACACAGTTTGAAGCGGTTGTAAACCGCTGCTGGTTAAAAAAAACCTGTAAGGCAATTGCATAAAGTGCTAGTATGCATCGCATACACACATTATGATATTCCCACCTTTTTAGAATGAAGCTCGCAGGCTGTCACCGCTGAGAGGGCTGACATCTTCCCCTGGTCTTTCTGCCGGGTTCACGTGCTCCAGCTGTGTGATTGGCTGGAGCCACGATGACGTCACTCCTGCGTATGTGCACGGAAGCTCTCAGTTTCGGCACGAAGCTCTGGCAAGGTATGCCGGATCTTCAGAGCGCATGCATCGGTGCTGTCACCGCATCAAGGGTGAATATCTCCTAAATGGTGCACGTTTAGGAGATCTTCATTTTACCTACAGGTAAGACTTATCATAGGCTTACCTATAGGTAAAAATTACCAAGCGGGCTTTACTACCTCTTTAAAGCTGAACTTTGGCATAAGGAAATATTGTCCAAATACAAGTGTCCTATATGTCCTCACCTGAATCTTGGTGTGCTTTGTGTATTTCTTCCCAGTAATCGGTGTGAAATCTTGCCTCTGAGCAAGAACTTCCTGTAATAAAGACCAGTCACTGCTGCACTTTCACCTTGTGCAGGGTGACCAGTGATTGATTGGTCTTGTACATACCCCCTGTAGTTTTCTGTAGGCAGTTCATAGGAAGAGGACCCGCTAGGTCCGGTTCACAGCTCTGCCTTCTGCACAGGCTGTGCACAGTACAGTGATGATGTCACCACTAATTTCTAGCAAGGCCGTAATCACAGTTTGTAAAGGCATTCGGTGCATGTTGAGTGGATTTATATTCTTTGTGGCTATTGAGGAATATCATTGAACCAAAGTTTTTTTGTGCCCAGAGTTCATCTTTAATACTTCAATGCTGGAATGATAAAAGGTGAAAAATTAGAATTGTTGGACTGCTCAGACTAGCTTTGTCTTATTTATGTGACTTTTTGTAATACCCACAGGAAATAGAATTCATGTATAAGCCAGGAAATATAAGTGCAGCTCCTCCATTCCTGACTCCTCACCAGCCTCGCTTGGACTGGCAGATGTGGTTTGCAGCTCTTGGACCTCACTCGCAGAGTCCATGGTTTACCAGCTTTGTTCATCGACTTCTACAGGGAAACAAGGATGGTAAGCTATAGAGAACACTAGGTGAAGTTGGTTTCTGGAACATCCGTAATGCATGTCCTTTTTTGCTGCGTCTTTGTAGACTCCTGGCCAAAAGCTACCTGTATCTTTTTATTGGCACTTTTTACAACTTGCTAACTGGTTTTCTGAAGTTCGCAGGGAAATGGGCACTTCTGGGAGTGTCACTCTGCTGGGTCTTCTGCAGTTTTTACTTGGTTCCTCCCTCTGACACGTCACCACAGTGGTGCAACATTAGTGGAAGGAGACCTGCAGCAGACCTAGGAAATACACTACCTTAACCACTTCCCGCCCAGCCTATAGCAGAATGACGGCCGGGAAGTGGTTCAGTTATCCTGACTGGGCGTTGTATGACGGCCAGCAGGATAAGCCATGACCCGTGGTGTGCCAGTCTGACACACTGCATCTTCGATCTAGGTACCACGTGATCAGCTGTGTCCAATCGCAGCTGATCACAGTGCAAACAGGAAAAGCCGTGTATTGGCTTTTCCTCTACTCGCGCTGACAGACGCGAGTAGAGGAGAGTCCGATCGGCTGCTCCCCTGTCAGGGGGGTGTGCACCGATTATCAGTGCAGAACCACCAGGGATGCCCACCAGTAAGCCCACCAGGGATGGCAATCATTGCCTATTAGGGATGGCACTCTGTGCCCAACAGTGATGCTTGCCACCTCATCAGTGCCTGTCAGTGCAGCCTCATCAGTGAAGGAAAAAACTTGCTTATTTACAAAGTTTTTTGTAACAGAAACAACTTTTTTTTTTTTTTTCATAATTTCCAGTCTTATTTTTTATTTGTAGTGCAAAAAATAAAAACCCCAGAGGTGATCAAATACCACCAAAAGAAAGCTCTATTCGTGGGGAAGAATGGTAAAAATTTTGTTAGGGTACAGCGTCGCATAGGGGTGCAACGGATCAAAAAACTCACGGATCGGATCGATCCTCGGATCAGAGTCACGGATCGGATCATTTTCGGATCAGCAAAAAAAAAACACACAAATCTTGTTACACCCACCATAGTTCTAGATTTAAAAGCTATTTTCAACACAAAACCAAGCTTATATGCATAAATACAGTATTTGTAGATCGGACAGACTGTTTAGATGTTAGGTTTTAAAAGCAACAGCAAACCTGCTGACCTTACATGGTTGCTAATGTGACAGAACACCTCTGATTTTCACATTTAACGTCCCCCACTGTAATATAGCCACATGTCCCACACTGTAATATAGCCACATGTCCCACACTGTAATATAGCCACATGTCCCACACTGTAATATAGCCACATGTCCCACACTGTAATATAGCCACATGTCCCACACTGTAATATAGCCACATGTCCCACACTGTAATATAGCCACATGTCCCACACTGTAATATAGCCACATGTCCCACACTGTAATATAGCCACATGTCCCACACTGTAATATAGCCACATGTCCCACACTGTAATATAGCCACATGTCCCACACTGTAATATAGCCACATGTCCCACACTGTAATATAGCCACATGTCCCACACTGTAATATAGCCACATGTCCCACACTGTAATATAGCCACATGTCCCACACTGTAATATAGCCACATGTCCCACACTGTAATATAGCCACATGTCCCACACTGTAATATAGCCACATTTCCCCCACTGTAATACAGCCACATGTTCCCCACTGTAATATAGCCACATGTCCCCCACTATGTACATTACAGTGCTGTTAGTCTTACCTTAGTGTTAAGAGAAGCCGCCAAGCCAGCCACCGGACCCACGAGTTGAGGGGCGTGGTGATGACGTCAGCACGCAGCTGAGCGCCGCCGGGTGTACCAAGATGGCCGCGGCTCCGGAGCTAGGCCGAAGCCGCGGCCTTTCCTAAAACCCGAGGCCGCGGATTGCGGGTGTGCCGATCCGAACAGCCTGGCCCGTTCGGATCACGGATCGGTAACGATCCGTTGCACCCCTGGCGTCGCATGACCGCGCAATTGTCATTCAAAATGTGAGAGCGCTGAAAATTGGTCTGGAAGGTGTATAAGTGCCCCGTATTAAAGTGGTTAAGCATCTATTTCCCAGCAGACTTTGAGGGACCTGTTCTAGTGGTCAGAGCATGGTTTTATGCCAGGCCGACTGGGAGGGAAGGTAGGTACTTTTAGAGGTGACATCTGTTATAATTTTTTTTTTTTTTTAAACCAATGTTGCATTAACACATGCTTTAAAGCCCATATCTGGAATGCTTCTGATTACAGCAGTTGACGGTGTTTCTCAAAATCCACATGTTCGAGTGTAACTAAAGGCAAACCTTTTTGGTTTTGGATAGAGTGCAGAGGGATTAAAACACTTGACAGGTTTTCATTGCAGTCTTTGAGCCTGTTATCCACATCATTTTTTGGGATACAGCACTGCGTTACTTTAACTGACAATTGCGCGGTCGTGCGACACTGTGCCCAAATAACATCTGTCTTTTTTTCCTACAAATGGCTTACTTTTGGGGGTATTTGATAACCTCTTGGGGGGGGAAAAAAAAATTATTTTTTTTTACTTTCTGCTATAAACATACCCAATAAAAAAAATCTAATTTCTTCATCAATTTAGGCCAATATATATTCTGCTACAAATCCCAATATGCGTATATTGATTTGCGCAAAAGTTATAGCGTCTACAAACTGTGGGGGTGTATATATGTATACGCACACACAAACACACCGGAAAGTATTCAGACCCCCTTAAATCTTTCACTCTTTGTTATATTGCAGCCATTTGCTACAATCATTAAGGTTCATTTTTGTCCTCATTAATGTACACACCGCACCCCATATTGACAGAAAAACACAGAATTGTTGACATTTTTGCAGTTTTACTAAAAACTCAACTATCATATGGTCCTATGTATTCAGACCCTTTGCTGTGACACTCCTATATTTAACTCAGGTGCTGTCCATTTCTTCTGATCATCCTTGAGATGGTTCTACACCTTCATTTGAGTCCAGCTGTGTTTGATTATACTGATTGGTCTTGATTAGGAAAGCCACACACCTGTCTATATAAGACCTTACAGCTCACAGTGCATGTCAGAGCAAATGAGAATCATGAGGTCAAAGGAACTGCCTGAAGAGCTCAGAGACAGAATTGTGGCAAGGCACAGATCTGGCCAAGGTTACAAAAACATTTCTGCTGCACTTAAGGTTCCTAAGAGCACAGTGGCCTCCATAATCCTTAAATGGAAGACGTTTGGGGCGACCAGATCCCTTCCTAGAGCTGGCCGTCTGGCCAAACTGAGCTATCGAGGGAGAAGAGCCTTGATGAAAGAGGTAAAGAAGAACCCAAAGATCACTGTGGCTGAGCTCCACAGATGCAGTCGGGAGATCGGAGAAAGTTGTAGAAAGTCAACCATCACTGCAGCCCTCCACCAGTCGGGCTTTATGGCAAAGTGGCCCGACGGAAGCCTCTCCTCAGTGCATGAAAGCCCGCATGGGGTTTGCTAAAAAAAACACCTGAAGGACTCCAAGATGGTGAGAAATAAGATTCTCTGGTCTGATGAGATCAAGATAGAACTTTTTGGCCTTAATTCTAAGCGGTACGTGTGGAGAAAACCAGGCACTGCTCATCATCTGTCCAATACAGTCCCAACAGTAAAGCATGGTGGTGGCAGCATCATGCTGTGGGGGTGTTTTTCAGCTGCAGGGACAGGACGACTGGTTGCAATCGAGGGAAAGATGAATGCGGCCAAGTACAGGAATATCCTGGACGAAAACCTTCTCCAGAGTGCTCAGGACCTCAGACTGGGCCGAAGGTTTACCTTCCAACAAGACAATGACCCTAAGCACACAGCTAAAATAACGAAGGAGTGGCTTCACAAAAACTCCGTGACTGTTCTTGAGTGGCCCAGCCAGAGCCCTGACTTAAACCCAATTGAGCATCTCTGGAGAGACCTAAAAATGGCTGTCCACCATTTACCATCCAACCTGACAGAACTGGAGAGGATGTGCAAGGAGGAATGGCAGAGGATCCTCAAATCCAGGTGTGAAAAACTTGTTGCATCTTTCCCAAAAAGACTCATGGCTGTATAAGATCAAAAGGGTGCTTCTACTAAATACTGAGCAAAGGGTCTGAATACTTAGGACCATGTGATATTTCAGTTTTTTTCTTTTTTAATAAATCTGCAAAAATGTAAATTGTGTTTTTCTGTCAATATGGGGTGCTGTGTGTACATTAATGAGGAGAAAAAAATGAACTTAAATGATTTTAGCAAATGGCTGCAATATAACAGTGAAAAATTTAAGGGGGTCTGAATACTCTCCATCCCCAGTGTGTATATGTGTGTATATGTGTGTATATGTGTGTATATGTATATGTGTGTATGTGTATATGTGTGTATGTGTATATGTGTGTGTGTGTGTGTGTGTGTGTGTGTGTGTGTGTGTATGTATGTATGTATGTATGTATGTATATATATATATATATATATATATATATATATATATATATATATATATATATATTACACTATGCTAAGAAATATGCACTGGCAGGGTAGAGGTTAACATCAGGGGTGATCAAAAGTTAACCGTGTTCCCTGGGAGTGCTTTCTAACTGTGTGTGTGTGTGTGGGGGGGGGGGGGGGGGGGGGGCTGGTGGTTGTATACTGTGGGAAGGCAGAGATTGGTGTTTGCTTGGCAGAAACACAAGATCACTGCCTTCCCTTGTCGCAGAACAGCAGTCTGCCTTGTTTTACATAGGTAGGTCTCCGTTCTGCCTGTTTCCCAAACGATCAACGGGTCCAAGCAGACATCGCGTCTGGCCGATGGGCTCCTGCTGTGTCCAATCACAGCAGGAGCAGGTCGCCGGCAGCTCATGCGCACCCTAGGCCCGGAAGTGCCAGATCACGGCGGACACCCTGCCACAGTATATCTGCGTGGGGCAGTCAGGAAGAGAGTTAGGAGATTCACCTTTCCTAACTGGCCTGTCTGTTTTCACTTTCAATAATTGTAAAAAAAAAAAAATCACAAATTTCCGGTTGTCCCCAGAGAAGTAATAGAGGGGAAATCTTCCAGTGGAACACTAGTTCTGGTGACCTGGGGGCCCAAGGAATTCCCTTAATTTGCAGGGATTTCCTCTCACTTCTTCTCCCCCATGGGACACAGATGGCGAAAATAGCCCTGACGTGTTATAACCCTTTGCTTTATCCAAAATGAGAGGGAAAAAAGTTTTTCATCTATAGTTCTACTTTAACTACTTCCCACCCGGCCAATGTACATAAACGGCCGGGTGGGCGCTCTCTCCTTCTGAGTGGACGTTCAGGAACGTCCCTCAGAAGGAGCGGGATCGCGCGCGCGCGCCCGCGCAGCGGCGCGATCCCGATGCGCTCGTGTCCCCCGGACACGGCGCATCTCGGATCGGCAGGAGGGCTCTGTGATTGGCCCTCCTGATCACATGACGGCCGTGTCCAATCACAGCCGTCATGTGATGTAAACACAGCCGGTTGCTAGGCGATCAGCTCTCCTCTCCTCACACGGAAGTTGTCGCTGAAGAGGAGAGGAGAGGGGATCGCTGCAGCCGGCTGATGATCAGTGAGTATGAGCTGTTTTTTACAGCTTTTTACTCACTGATCACCAACCTAGTGTCAACACACATGTAAATACATACATGTAAAACACACACATGTCCCCACATAATGTAAAACACACACACATGTCCCCACATAATGTAAAACACACATGTCCCCAAAACACATGTCCCCAAATAATAAAAAAAGCTGTCCCCCACATATGTCACACTAAAATCACATGTCCCAATGGTAATCTGCACACATATGTACGTGATCACCTGCACACATCTGTGCATGATCATTTGCGTACATATGTCCGTGATCACACAAACCAATTATTATACACTTAACAGGATTTTTTTTATCAAAAACATGTAGCAGAATACATTTTGGCTTAAATTTATGACAAAATTCGATTTTACTGGATTTCTTTTAAAACAGAAAAAAGAAAATATTGTTTTTTTTCCAAATTTCCACTATTTTTGCGCTTATATCGCAAAAAAAAAAAAATGGAGTCGTGAATAAATACCATCAAAAGAAAGCTCTATTTGTGCGAACAAAATGAAAAAAATTTTATTTGGGTACAGTGTAGCATGACCGAGTAATTGTCATTAAAAGTGCGAGAGCGCTGAAAGCTGAAAATTGGTCTGGGAAGGAAGGGGGCGAAAGTGCCTAGTATTGAGGTGGTTAAGATGGAAATAGCATTTTTAAGTCTGGAAGAAATAAATGTATTCTCATGTTTTCAATGATTTTCATTTGCAGTGGTGCGTTTGGTGCAGAATGATGAGTCGCTGTATCCTTTTAATGCCCGCCCCCCTCATTTTATAAGAGCACAACTCTTCAAGTATTGGTTTACAGAGAATGGTCAAACAGGGTAAGGATTACATTTTGGAACCGTCTGTATCAAATTGTTGCCATATACA
Source organism: Lithobates septentrionalis (assembly GCA_037952835.1). Classification (NCBI taxonomy): domain Eukaryota; kingdom Metazoa; phylum Chordata; class Amphibia; order Anura; family Ranidae; genus Lithobates; species Lithobates septentrionalis. The sequence continues at coordinate 699,092 of JBBDGP010003535.1, read as the reverse complement.
GTATATATTGCATATCTCTATGGTGAATAAGCATGGACAGAAAGCATCTATAGATATGTCACCGACTGCCAATGTTTCTGATAAACTTCTTCACAAAATTGTACAAATTACAATGATCAAACAAGTCCAAATATGCTTGAGCTGGGTTCACACGGCTGCAATCTGATTTTAATCTGACTTTCAGTAAGCTGCACTTATTTAGAACAGTTTACCTTTAGAACCACTTTAAATTTGCTTTTGTGCTTGATCAAGCAGTGATCTGGCTGTCAAAAGCCAATCAGGCGTGCGAGTCCCTGGAGAGGCAAGGCTCTTGTGCACATCACTGGATCGAGAAGGGGGCTCAGGTAAGTATTAGGGGGGTTGCTGCACACAGAAGGTTTTTTTTTACCTTCATGCATAGACTGCATGAGGGTAAAAAAACCTTGTGCTTTTGCAAACACTTTAAAGCCAGGCTTTTTTGAATGTAGAGCTATCAATTGTATTGTATTAAAGCATGAACAGTATTGGGTATTGTGATCGCCTTGACCTTTCTTAGAGGGAAATACTTGGTCTTCGTTTTAAGAAGAACATTGTTAAAGAAGCATGAAAGGTTAGCATTGCTGAAATCTGAAAATACTGGTTCATGTCATGGTGATCTAGTGGCTTCACTAATTTGAGACAATGACCTGGCACTTTCTAATCTATGTGGTTGTTTTTAATCAATGACAGTCAGCGCTCTGCTCCGTGCAGACCAAGAACTGAGTGATCAGTGGTCATGTGATTGCTTTATTCTCGGTCTTAGAGTTGGCAGGAGGCAGCCACATAGGTGAGAGAGTTTTTTTTTTTTTTTTAAATCCCGTGCTTCCCTTTTTGAAGTATAATTTTTTACACTGTGTCAGAGCAGTTACTTGCTAGCCATTTTTATCTCACTAGTAATTAACTTAGAGATACCCTTGCTGTAGCTTATACATTTAAACATTGACAGGTAAAGTTAAAAAAAAAAAAAAAAAAAAAATAGGGATTTTAGTATTTATTTTTATAGGCTACGGTTTAGTTGTTGTTTACTAGTCCCTGGAAAATGGACATACACTTTGTAGTCACGTAGCTGTCCACTATTAATTCACATTTATGCTCCTTTTGCCAGACAAGCGGCCAGTCACTGGTGGCGCCGACGTCATATTGAGGAGTTTTTCCCTACTGTGTTCATCGGAGACCCTACCTTGGAATCCCTATTGAACCAGCATGGACTCAAGGTATGTGTGGCTCATTAAGCTTCTTAAGGCTGGGTGAGAGAATAATTTTAATAAAGATTAGTATTAGTAGGCATTTATCGTTTGAGGATTGTAACAAGTTATTAGGAAAGGGTCAACAGCATCTCTGGACAAGTCTTCAATATATACATTTTATGTGGGCTTTAAAAATGAAAACTCCCTGCATGAAACCATATTGGAAATGGTTAACAAACATTAGTAGGGGGTCACCTTTGTAAATGGTTAAGTATTTGCCACACTGAGCAACATAATTTCTAATAGAATATGTGGTTAACACTTCTGCATAACAGCACTAGGGTCATTGGTTCAAATCCCTGTCTGCAAAGGAAAATCTCCGCTCCAGGTGAGAAACTCCAGACACAATGAATAGTATGAGACTCTTGACACGGGTGCAAGCCCCGACTTGCCTGCCATAGAAGTCAGAATGCAGGAAGAAATTGGCTGCACACTGACGTGATTGAAGTCCCATTTATTGAATGTTCCATGCAAACAATGACGCACACCACAGTTGCAGTATCCGGAACAGAGGTGGACTAGTTTCGCACAGCTACACTGTGCTTACTCATCACCTGATGAGTAAGCACAGTGTAGCTGTGTGAAACTAGTCCACCTCTGTTCTGGCTACTGCAACTGTGGTATGTGTCATTGTTTGCATGGAACATTCAATAAATGGACTTCAATCACGTAGGTGTGCAGCCAATTTCTTCATTCAAATCCCAGTCTGCCTGGAGTTTGCATGTTCTCCCTGTGCCTGCGTGCATTTCCTTCAGGTATTCTGGTTTCTTTCCACACTCCAAAGACATGGTCAGTTTTATTGGCTCCTGTTTAATTTGCCCTCATGTGTATGCATGAATGTTAGTTGGGGACCTTAGACTGTAAGCTCCTTGAGTGCAGGGACTGATGTGAATGTTTAATATATGTAAAGCACTGCATATTGAAGGCACTATATAAGTTACTGTAGTAAATAATAAAATACATTTCCTGCATCAGATATGTTTAGAGATAAGCTAAATGTTCAGATGGATCTAAACATATAGCTTGCGAGACTCTGTGGCAAGATAATCCCCACTAAAGTTTCCAGCTCTCACCGTCGGGAAACCAAACAAGGGAGTCTCCTTCTGATGCATTGTCTGTAATGCTCTATAAAGAGAAAAAAAAAAGGATTGAGTTGTCCTCCCCCATTGTGTCTAAAAAAAAAAATATATATATATATATATATATATATATATATATATGTATGTATGTATGTATATATATATATGTATGTATGTATATATATATATATATATATATATATATATGTGTATGTATGTATGTATGTATGTATATGTGTGTGTATGTATGTGTGTGTGTATGAAATGAAACGATCCAGATGTGCTTTAACTGCAGACTTTCAGCTTTAATTTGAGGGCATTTACATCCAAATCAGGTGAACGGTGTAGGAATTACAACAGTTTGTACATGTGCCTCCCACTTTTTAAGGAACCAAAAGTAATGGGACAATTGGCTGCTCAGCTGTTCCATGGCCAGGTGTGTGTTATTCTCTCATTATCCCATTTACAAGGAGCAGATAAAAGGTCCAGAGTTCATTTCAAGTGTAATATTTGCATTTGGAGTCTGTTGCTGTCAACTCTCAATATGAGATCCAAAGAGCTGTCACTATCAGTGAAGCAAGCCACCATTAGGCTGAAAAAATGAAACGATCCCATCAGAGAGATGGCAAAAACATTAGGTGTGGCCAAATCAACTGTTTGGAACATCCTTAAAAAGAGAGAACGCACCGGTGAGCTCAGCAACATCAAAAGACCCGGAAGACCACGGAAAACAACTGGTGGATGACCGAAGGATTCTTTTCCTGGTGAAGAAAACTCCCTTCACAACAGTTGGCCAGATCAAGAACACTCTCCAGGAGGTAGGTGTATGTGTGTCAAAGTCAACAATCAAGAGAAGACTTCACCAGAGTGAATACAGAGGGTTCACCACAAGATGTAAACCATTGGTGAGCCTCAAAAATAGGAAGGCCAGATTACAGTTTGACAAACAACGTCTAAAAATGCCTTCACAGTTCTGGAACAACATCCTATGGACAGATGAGACCAAGATCAACTTGTACCAGAGTGATGGGAAGAGAAGAGTATGGAGAAGGAAAGGAACTGCTCATGATCCAAAGCATACCATCTCATCAGTGAAGCATGGTGGTGGTAGTGTCCTGGCATGGGCATGTATGGCTGCCAATGGAACTGGTTCTCTTGTATTTATTGATGATTTGACTGCTGACAAAAGCAGCAGGATGAATTCTGAAGTGTTTTGGGCAATATTATCTGCTCATATTCAGCAAAATGCTTCAGAACTCATTGGACGGCGCTTCACAGTGCAGATGGACAATGACCCGAAGCATACTGCAAAAGCAACCAAAGTTTTTTTAAGGGAAAGAAGTGGAATGTTATGCAATGGCCAAGTCAATCACCTGACCTGAATCCGATTGAGCATGCATTTCACTTGCTGAAGACAAAACTGAAGGGAAAATGCCCCAAGAACAAGCAGGAACTGAAGACAGTTGCAGTAGAGGCCTGGCAGAGCATCACCAGGGATGAAACCCAGCGTCTGGTGATGTCTATACGTTCCAGACTTCAGGCTGTAATTGACTGCAAAGGATTTGCAACCAAATATTAAAAAGTGAAAGTTTGATGGATGATTGCTAATCTGTCCCATTACTTTTGGTCCCTTAAAAAGTGGGAGGCACATATACAAACTGTTGTAATTCCTACACCGTTCACTTGATTTGGATGTGAATACCCTCAAATTAAAGCTGAAAGTCTGCAGTTAAAGCACATCTTGTTCGTTTCATTTCAAATCCATTGTGGTGGTGTATAGAGCCAAAAATTAGAATTGTCTCGATGTCCCAATATTTATCTATATCTATCCCCTGGTAGTTCCAAAAAGAATCAATTTTATGTAGCCTTACTCTATTTCATAGTATGTATAGTTTTACAATTCTGAAATGGATATTGATTACAAAGCAAGTGAAATCATGGTTGCAGAGAATTGTTTAATAGAGTGCTTTCATAATTACAATGTCAAAAAAGCCTTAATGAGCATTTTACGTTTATCTCATCATCCTGTGTTCTTGATTTCTGGAGATCCAGAAGTATACTTTCCCTGCCCAAATTCTAGCTCTTGGTACCACTGTATTGACCGGTTGACTGCCTGCTGTCTTTCAGCACAAATATCAGCCAAGAAAGCCCTAGCTTCTTCCAGTGTGGCGTACTTCTAAACTGAAGATGGAAGAAAACTGAATACTAGTGAAAAGCTACCTAGAGCACTGGTGCATTGCTGTATGCCAGTTTTATGGCATTAAGGCTTGTAAAAGGTTTCTCCCCATTTCATTTGCTGCCACGCAGTTCTAGTGGTGTGAGCAGTTATACGCGTGGGGTAAAGTATTGCTAGGCTTCTGTTTTTGTGATAAAGAGCATCTTCTATATTTCTACATTTGCAGAAGCCGTACATGATGCAATATACTTGCAGCCTACAACTTTGGTCACATTGGTACTGTTTCCCGTTTAGTGGCAGTTGTCTTGACATACAGAACAATATAGTTTTGTTATTTAGTAAATCGCATTGAAAGACATGCAGAGCAAAAAAAAAGTGAATAAAAGTCACACATTTTTTAAACTATCCAGGTTGGCTAGAATTGGCTCCTGCAAAAATTACACGTTTACAGCTTTTACAAATGGGGAACTTTCCATATGTGGAGGTTAAACCTCTTTTCCTCCAGTCACTTGTCTCTCTCAATCTTAACCACTTGACCACTGGGCACTTAAACCCCCTTAATAACCAGACCAATTTTCAGCTTTCGGTGCTCTCACACTTTGAATGCTTTCTTTTGGTGGTATTTAATCACCGCTGGGTTCTTTATTTTTTGTGCTATAAAAGAAAAAAGACCGAAAAATCTGTAAAAAAATGCATTTTTCTTCATTTCTGTTATAAAATTTTGCAAATTTAATAATTTTTTTCTTCATATATTTTGGCCAAAATTTATACCGCTACATATCTTTGGTAAAAATAACCCAAATCGGTGTATATTATTTGGGCTTTGTGAAAGTTATAGAGTCCACAAGCTATGGTGCCAATCTCTGAAAATTGATCACACCTGAAGTACTGACGGCCTATCTCATTTCTTGAGACCCTACCATGCCAGAAAAGTACAAATACCCCCCAAATGACCCCTTTTTGGAAATAAGACATTTAAAGGTATTTAGAAAGATGCATGGTGAGTTTTTTGAAGTTGTCATTTTTTCCCACAATTCTTTGCAAAATCAGGATTTATTTTTTTATTTTTTTTTTTTACAAAATTGTCATATTAGCATTTCTCGCACACAGCATATGCATACCACAAATTACAACCCAAAACACATTCTGCTATTACTCCTGAGTACAGTGATACCACATGTGTGAGACTTACACAGCATGGCAACATACAGGGAGCAACCAGGCCAATTCTGACATTTCTCTCCTACATGTAAAAATCATAATTTATTTGCTAGAAAATTACATAGAACCCCAAAACATTATATATGATTTTTTTTAGCAAAGACCCTAGAGAATACAATGGCGATCGTTGCAACTTTTTATCTTTTTATATTTTAGCACGGTATTTGCGCAGCAATTTTTTGAACGCGTTTTTTTTATTTATTTTTTTTTTTATTTTTTATTTTTTTTAAACTGTTTTGTGCTTTAAAAAAAACAACAAAACAGTAAAGTTAGCCCAATGTTTTTGCATAATGTGAAAGATGAAGTTATGCAGAGTAAATAGATACATAACATGTCACCCTTCAAAATTGCACACGCTCGTGGAATGGTGCCAAACTTCGCTACTTAAAAATCCCCATAGGAGACGCTTTAAAATTTTTTCCTGGTTACATGTTGTGAGTTGGAGGAGGTCTAGGGCCAAAATTATTGTTCTTGCTCTACAGATCGCAGCGATACCACACATGTGTGGTTTGAACACCATCTTCATATGTGGGCGGGACTTACGTATGCGTTCACTTCTGCATGCGAGCACACGGGGGGAAATTTTTTTTTTTTTTTTTTTTTTTTATTGTTTGTTTTAGTTTGATGCTTTTTTCCAAAAAATTTTTTGATCACTTTTATTCCTATTACAATGAATGTAAACATCCCTTGTAATAGGAATATGGCATGACAGGTCCTCTTTACAGTGAGGTATGGGGTCAGTAAGACCCCACATCTCACCTCTAGGCTGGGAAGCCTGAAATAAAAAAAAAGCGATCCTGGCTTCGATCGTAGCAGTGAGTCAGTAGAAGCACCTGAGGGCAGCAGGAGGGGGGGAGGGATGTCCCCTCTCGCCTCCCGTAAGAACGATCAAGCAGCAGAACAGCCGCTATGATCATTCTCATGGTGTAGGGAATCGCCGGCTGAAAAAGCTGATATCTGAATGATGCCTGTAGCTGCACCCATCATTCAGATATCCCCGCACAAAGTCAAGGACGGCGTATGACGGCTGGCAAGTGGTTAAAACACTTTTTTTTTTTTTTTTTTTTTTTAACACAAAGTTGTCCATTTATACAATATTTCTAACACACAGCATGTACATACCAAAAATGACACCCCAAAATAGTTTCTCCTACTCCTGAGTACGGCGATACCACATGTGTGAGACTTCCACAGCCTGGCCACATACAGAGGCCGAGTACAGCCGAGTATGGCTGAGCATGGCTGGTTATGGCAAAGTATGGCTGGGTATCACCGAGTATTGCAGGGTCTTGCACAGGGAGTTGCAGGGGTTGCAGAGTCTTGCACAGTAGTGCTGGGGATGGCTGAGCATGGGGGGGATGGATGTCTGGATGTGACTGCACATGTCACAGAGCAGCGCTGTGGGCATTACACATCCAGCCCACAGCGCTGCTCCCATCTGATCCCTCCCCCTCTGTACCGATCGGTATAGAGAGGGGAGAGAGGAACCGGCGTCAGGACATGACGCCGGTTTGTTTTACATGTGCTCGCTTCATCATTTGATGGAGCAATCACATGGTAAACGGCCACGATCAGCGGCCGTTTACCGTGATCCGTGATGCGCCGGGTCCTCTGGACCTGGCAGTCACGGATGTTCCCGTGCGCGCCCCAGGGGGCGCGCGGGAGCGTTTTTCTGGGATCACGTCATATGAAGTGCTCCGAGTTATCCAACCGCCCTGCAGCCGTCATTTGGCTATGGGCCGGTTGGCAACTGGTTAAAGTGAACAACTGAATCTGCTGTACGTATTTATACATGATGGGGATCATATCCCCCTTTTCTTTCCAAGGTAGAATGCATTAATTTGGTAGCCTTTGCTGAGGTCTTCCATGCCCCTTTTTCATTTTTCATCTCTCTCTCCAGCTTTGCAACATCTACTTAACTTTTTCTCTGTACAAGACTGTGACTCTCTTTTAAAGAGGTTGTAAACCTCCTTGCAGTACTTGTACCTATAGGTAAGCCTAGAATAAGGCGGCTCACGTGCTCGTGCGATGCGTAATGGCACTCGGCTCTGGCCAGTCATAGCCAGAGTCCGCGGCCCCAATAGAAAGAGGGGCAAACATGGGTGCGACTTCCAGCGGGGACAGCACGGGCTTTGTTTGCAGGTAAGTGTCACATATTGTGCTAGTATAGTAGAGTTTGTGGCGGGGGGGAGCAATCCTGGCTGGGAGAGCACTGTGATTAGTGCTAGTGGCTATAGCCTCTGGCAATAATCGCGTGAAAAATTCGGTCCGGTCCCTGCTGATCCGGCCGAGATTCAAACTGTCTATGGCTGGCTTTAGTCTCTGCCTTTTTCACTGTAAAAGCAGTGCATTTGCATTACATACCGTTATCAAGTCTATGATCTAGCAAGAAACCAGCACTTCTCCATTGATTCACCCAGTACTACTGCTCCTAGGTTGTGTGATGCTTGCGTGTTTTTTTTTTTTTGTTTGTTTTTTTTTAATAAATTCTTTATTTTTTCACAAAAATAGAAATACAACGTTACATATGGTTCCATCAATACAACGTTCCCTCTATTTTACAATTATCATCCGCTCGACACACGCTAAATATTATAGGGAATATATATATATATATAATTCGCCTACTTCGTTGTTTATTCCCATTTCCAAATATTCTAAACACAACCGCTTAATTTCTACTCTTGTTACATTTTCCTTCATCAGTGAAAATCCTGATTATCCTACACCTAAGGAAAAAAAAAAAAAAAAAATCCAAATTTACTCTGGCCCTCCATACCATCGACCCTCATCCCCCCCCACTGACCTCACCCCTGAACGATCTACCATCGGTTATTTAATACTACCCAGCTATTAAAGATTTTATTGCGTGGTGTTTTTTTTTTTTTGAAAAAGAACATGTTTATTGACGACATGTGAATATTGTACAGGTACATTACAAAGCATCTTACCGAAAAGTAGGCAAAAAAGGGGAGGATACATACATTACATATAAATGTGCGTGTTGTCATGGAAAATACAGCGGTACAGGAAGCCATAATAACATCAGTAGCATTTGTTATAGGTTTCAACAGGTGAGTTGGCTACCCCATCTACTACAGTTCGTGTGTCTATCGTGTATAGTTGATTAATCCGTGCAAGTGCTAGTTTTTTCCAACCATTTATCCCATATTTTGTGATACTTATTCGGGCAGCCCCTGTGTTTATACATTACTTTTTTATATGGTAGTACCGAGTTTATTTCCTTAATCCAGGTTTGTATCGTGGGAGGTTCTGCTCTTAACCAATGTTTGGCTATTAATTTTCTGGCGCTAAAGAGTGATTCACTGAGGAGTGTTATCAGGGGTCTATCTTTATCAGCATCTGGTAGTAGCCCAAGAAGGCAGGGCTTGGGGTCGAGTTGCACTGGTGATCCCATGTGGTCATGGAGGAACTTTATAATTTGTGCCCAGAAGCTTTGTATCACTGGGCATGACCAGAGTAGGTGAAAGAATGTGCATGGGCTACCAGAGCATCTTGGACAGTTTAGGTTCTGGTGTGGAGAGAATTTGGCTATTCTAGAGGGTGTGAGATATGATTTGTGTATTATATACAGCTGGGTTAAGCGCTCGGAAATTTTAGGAGATGTGGTTTTAACATTTGCCAATATGTCTTCCCAGTCAGAGTGGTCTATGGGTCCCACATCGTCCTCCCATCTAATTCTAGCCGTGTCTATTATCCTTGCCACCGGTGTGGTACATAGTGTATTGTAGAGGGTGGATATAAGTTTTTCTGGGTTTGATCCTGTAATAATATCTACCAGTGGCAGTATTTGCGGGTTGGGGAGTCCACAGCCGAATTGGGTTTGGAGTGCGTGTTTTAACTGTATGTAGCTAAATTGCATCTGTGGGGGGAGGTCGAATTCCTCGCTGAGCGTCTGGAAGCTTCTGATTCCGAATATGGTGGTGACCTGAAATAAGAATACTACTCCCTTGGCTGCCCATCTAGTGGCTCCTGGAAGAGAGGTTAGTTCTGTCAACTGAGGGTTGTGCCATAAGGGTGTGTGTGAGTGAAAGGAGTCGGCTTCAAGTAGCTGGATCGCCTTTTCCCACACATACCTGTGTTGTGAGAGCAGTAAGTCTCGGTCCTTGTGCTTGTCTTGTTTGCTGCTTTTCCGGAATATAACCTGTAGTGGGGAGTGCATGTTGCTATTTGGTTTTTTACATACTAGAGTTTGGTATCTGATCTCGTCTGTTTTGTGGATATGATATAGATGCGAAAGTTGTGCTGCAATGTAGTACGCGTATAGATCTGGTAGGGCCATTCCTCCCGAGGGGGTTGGGTTTTTGAGCGTATTCCAGGCTAGTTTATGTCTATTGGGCCCCCATATAAATGAGTTAAGTATTTTGTCAAGTGATTTAAATATGGTAAGGGGTATACGTACAGGGGAATTCCAGAATATATAAAGGAATTTGGGAAGTAGTATCATCTTAAATAGATTAATCCTGCCCGATATTCCCAGGGGGAGTCTTGTCCAGGTTTGTGTGCGAGATTTTAAGTGTGTGAAGAGCGGTTCGATGTTACTGATGTAATCTAACGGGTCTTTGGTAATCTCTACTCCTAAGTATTTAATGCGGGCGACTCGTTGTAAGGGGAGTGAGGCTGCGATTTGTGATGGGGGTGACAGGTCTAGAGGGAGGATCTGTGATTTGGACCAATTCATGCTAAGGCCCGAGTGTTTCCCGAATTCTTCAATGGTCGTTAGGGCTGTTTGGAGGGAGAGGCCTGTGTCCTCCAGGTAGAGAAGCATGTCGTCAGCATATAGACTTAACGTCTCGGTCAGGGATCCTATACGTAATCCGTGTATGTCTGGGTTCATCCTGAGGGAGATGGCAAGGGGCTCCACCGCCAGGGCGTATAGTAGTGGGGATAATGGACATCCCTGGCGAGTTCCCCGTGTCAATGGAAATGGGTCAGACATCCATCCGTTTACCACCACACTGGCCATTGGGGAGTAATACAGCAACTGTACCCATTTTAGGAAGTTTGGGCCGAATCCAAAGCCTCGTAGGCATTCCCAAAGGTAGCTCCACTCAACCGAATCGAACGCCTTTGCGGCGTCTAGGGATACTATTGCTCTATCTCCCATGTGGTCGTGGACCGCCTGGATGTTCATGTGAAGGCGCCTTAGATTCATGGCTGTATTTTTCCCAGGCATGAATCCAGTCTGGTCAGAGTGAATGAGGGAAAGGATACTGTTGTTGAGGCGCATGGCTAGTATTTTGGCCAATATTTTAATGTCAGCCTGGAGAAGTGAGATTGGGCGATAGGAATCAGGTAGTCGGGGGTCTTTGCCTGATTTAGGGATTACTATGATTTCTGCTTGGCGAAGGGTTTCAGGGAGGGTTTCGGTTTCAAATATATGTTTATATAGCTTCAGCAATTCAGGGGTCAGAATTTCTGAGTAAGCTGCATAGAAATCTAGAGGGATGCCGTCCCCGCCCGGTGCCTTAGCTGGTGCAAGAGACGCTATGGCAAGGGTAACTTCATCTGTCGTGAGGGGAGCCTCTAGATCTTGCACTTGGGATTCTGAGAGCTGTGGGAAGGGGATGCTTTGTAGGAAGGCTTTAGTTTCTTGTGAGGTGACCTCAACCTTGGAGGAGTATAAGTCAGTGTAGTATTTCTGGAATGCTTTTGCGACCGCCTGGGGGTCTGAGAAGGTTTCATTATTGTGTGGGTTGACTAGGGTAACTGTTATTGGAGGGTTGGATTCCTGGCGGGCTAGGTATGCTAACAGCTTCCCCGCTCGCTCCCCTTGCTCAAACATACGTTGTTTCACAAAGAAAAGTTTCTGTTTGGCTTTCTCATAATGGAGTTGGTCTAATAGACGGGTGTGAAGTTTGATTGCAGCTGCTTTGGCAGGGGAGGGGTCCTGTTGGAATTCCCTTGTCAGTAAGTCTGCTTTAGCAGAGGCTTGGTGGAGAATTAGGTTAGAGGAGGTTTTAATTCTGCGTATACGGGAGGAGAGAATAGTGCGGACATGGATTTTGAATGCTTCCCAGACCTGTCCCACCGGGGCTGTGTTATTGTTGGCCTTGAAATAGAACTGCCATTCCTCGTAGGTGTCCTCCTGGTCCTTCAGCATTGATAACCAGAAAGGGTGAAGACGCCACGAGGGAGGCCCCGGCCTCGAATTGAGATACAGGGTTGCCCAGCACGGGGCATGATCGGATAGAGTTCTGGTGTGGTAGCCCGAGTCCGACAGGCGGGGAAGCAGTGTGTTGGATATCATAATAAAGTCGATTCGGGACATGGTCGAGTGGGTTGCCGAGAAGCAGGAGTATGCGCGAGTGGTAGGGTGATTGTAACGCCATGTGTCGGTTAGTGAGAATTCTTGTAGCAACCGTCCGAGCCGGGTCGTGTCTGGGGGGGGTGTGTCTGGATTTGTCTGTGGTCTGTCTTTTTGAGGGTTCAGTACCATATTGAAGTCACCCAACCAGATGGCGGGTATGTTGGGATATTGTGCCATGTATAGTAGGCCTTCAGTGACTAGGTTGGAGTTATACGGGGGGGGTACGTAGAAGGCCATTATGAGGTATTGCATGTCATTTATGGTGCAGTGCAGGAAAATATATCTACCTTGGGGGTCTGTGCGTATAGTGATGAGTGCGAAGGGGGTCGTTTTGGCTATAAGGATTGAGACCCCTCTCGAGTGCGGAGAGTGAGTTGCATGGAATGCCCATCCTATCCATGGACGCTTTAATGCAAGCTGAAGCTGGCCAGTGATATGCGTTTCAACTAAGACTGTTATATCTGCTCGGTAGGTTTTAAGGCAGGTAAAAACAGCAGTACGTTTAATTTTGTCGCGGACCCCTCGGATGTTCCAAGTAAGAAATTTCAGGGTGGACATAGTAGTTTAGAATTTAATTTTGCTTGGGTGGGTAGAAATGGGGGTTGCAATGCCACTCTTCGCACCAGAAGTGTCCCGTATCTCCCCCCGCTTTTCAGTAGGCAACATAAGTGTACACATATATCCCTATATCGCAAGTTGCAGTACATATCCTTCATTACGTCAATAATTATAACAATTCCCTTACCCTCCCTCCCTGCCCTCAGTCGCCCAAACTTGACTGGGGCTTGTTTCCCAAAACGTGTGCAATGTAGATGAGAAAGTACTTCTAACATAATACTTATGCTGGAGGGGAAACCCCCTCCCCTTTCAGATGCACAATAGCCTGATCAATCCTGGTGGTAGCCTATAGGGCAGCACCAGGGTTGATGTGGCGGTCTCCCGCCGGAGGCGAACAAGTTCTGGATAAGACATCCAGCGATGGAGTACATGTGGTGGTGTTAAATTTACAAAACTAGTAAACTAATGAAACCTGAGTTCGTGCGTTGCTGTGGCGATTAAGGAGGAGAAATTAGCTAAGTTCAGTTCGGGCAGCTTGGATCAGGTGCGGTCTTGGGAGAGCATGTCTCCCTCGGTGTTCTCGCATGGCACAGTTCAAGTTCGGCCCGGGTCAGGAAAATTAAAAGGGAAAAGAAATGTTAGTGCTGCACGTCCGGGCACGTATCTCTTCCGATTGGAGGCATAAAATATGGGGGCCAGTTTCCGGGGGGGGGTCCATGGTGTGGTAGGCCCAAAACAGGGGGATCTCCAAATTTTCAACAGCGGAGGTTAACAGTCCGTGTTTGGGGCCTCAGTGTCGCACAGTCAATCTCCCCGATTGCCCAGTGATGATTTGCTTGAGGTCGGTACATCTTCCTTGGCAATCGTGTGCAGTATAAGTCCTGGAGCGTATTGTATGTGGGAAGTTGTAGATTGGAGCTTGCTTCTTTGGCGGGTCAGACTGCGTCCCGGGCAGGTCGGTTCCTCTGTGCGTCCAGACGATCCACCCATGCTGAGGCCTGGTTAGGGTCCTCAAAAAAGTGCACTCGGTCTTCACCTACTATGCGAAGTCGAGCCGGGAACAGCATGGAGTATTTGATGTGTAGTGCTCTTAGGCGGCGCTTGGTGTCAGAGAATTGCGCCCTTTGCTTCTGGACCTCTGCAGAAAAGTCCGGGAATGCTGAAATGAAGCCGGTTTGATATGGGATGTTTCCTTTTATTCTGGCCAGTCGCTGGACCGCATCTCGGTCTCTGAAATTTAGCAGCTTCGCGATGAAAGTGCGTGGGGGTGCACCCTCAGGCGGGCGGCGAGCCGGCATCCGGTGGGCACGTTCCACCACGAATGTAGTCGAGAGAGTCTCTGCCATATGTTTTGATAAGGAGCTGCTCTAGGAAAGTGGCCGGGTCTGTGCCCTCTGAGCCCTCCGGCATTCCAATGAACCGGAGGTTGGACCGGCGGGTGCGGTTTTCGAGGTCATCTTGTTTCTGCGCCAATTGTTGAATCTGGCGTCGCAGCTAGTCTTGTGTGTGCTGCATGGGGTGTAATATGTCCTCCGCCTGCCCAATCCGAGTCTCCGCTTCGGTTACTCATTCCCGGAGTTTGGTCATATCATGTCTGATGAGTGATATGTCCACCTTCACCTCCTCTATCTTAGTTGTGAGTGTGGATTGACAAAGGGAGATTGCCTCTAGTACCTTTGCTGTGCCGTCCGGTTCCTTCTCCACAGGAGGGGATACATGCGGTGTGTCCGAGGCGCCATCTTGGTTCTCCATGTCCCGCTCAGTCCGTCTGTAACGGTCAAGAGACGAGGAGGCTGTGTTCCTTTTCGGTGGAGACATATCGGTCCCGGTCTCAGCGGCAGGTTCAGTCAGGTCAGGGGAGAAAAGCAGGGTTTTTTGGCTGCAGGATGTGTATAGAAGGATCTGCCACGAGCGGAGCTTCACTCACACACGTCTGCTCACATCGCTGTCCAGGCCACGCCCCCCTTATTGCGTGGTTTTTAACTGGAAGGTGCATAAAGTAATGTTAAATATTTTACAATTAATATTTAATCCGTTTACCACTTGAGCAGTGTACCCAGATCAGCTTGTAAAATTGTCCTATAAAATTCTGCCCTTTTGCTGTACAATGCATTGTATGCTTGGTTTTCTTTACATTTTCTATGTTTATGCTCCTGCAAGCTAACATTGTATTACAGTATGGTGTGCACTCTTTCCTAGTTCAGATGTTTGATGGTGTTTTTTTGTTTTTGTTTTCCAGGACAAGCCACCTCCTCGTCGTTCACTGGACGCCCCCCTTCCATCTACACTTAAGCTTATTCGTGAATTCTTATGCCCTTATCCAGCACCATTACTATTGTACTCCCTTTTTATTGCCATTATTGCTATCAATTCCCTACAAGCTTTATTTGGGGGAGGAAGCAAACCAGCAGCCTCCAAGCATCGGAGCCATTCAAAGTCACATAACGAGTCGCATAAAAAGAAGCAAAAGGTTAGCAGTGCACACAGTGATTCTGGTGCTTCAGGCTCAGGAGATACAGGCCACAGCAGCAAGAAGCGTGAAAAGAGCTCATGAATAGGCAGAAGCCTAAGACTGACCTATCATCAAGCACTACCGTCCACAGCACTAGGATGTGGGTCTGTACGGTTATACACTGGTGGGTTTTAATTATGTTGGGCATGCTTTTTGCATTTGCTTACAGGCATTTTCTGTTCCTTTTAGGCCATCACCAAGGGATGGATTCATAACCACTGATCAATGAATTTTATATGCATTTCTTGCCCATAGTTTTCAGTTTTGTTTTTATATTTTTGCTTTTACAAACATATAAGATGATCTGAACACCAAACCACATATGTTACAGCCAGTACCATCTTTTGTTGTCTTAAACATTTTGGATATAAAATGTAAAAAAACATTTTGGCTGATAAGCTGTATATATTAAAGACTGGCTGTAGCATCCTAATTTATTATCAATGGTAAAAAAAAAAAAAAAAATGTAACAATTGAAGATTGCTTGATGTATGTCTTATTCTTTTCCTGTCCAGAACTGACAAGTTGCATGCTTTAGTGACACTTTTATTTTATACATCCATTATTACATGAGTGTCCTTTACAGCTAGTCTGTAAAATGTGACGATGCAAAACCACCAAAATCCAACTGTATTAAAGTGCCTTATTGGATGTGTGAATCTCTTATCTGAAGCCATATGTGCCTTATTGCTTTTGTATATATAATTCTGGTGAAATTTTCTAGGTATGGGGGAGGTTGTCTCTATTATTGTACATTACTGTATGGATCAAGTAAGTCCAGGCCAATTTAAAAACTAAAAAGAAACTGCAGTTTAGTCTCTTTAGGATGTGGAATAGAAACTCATTTGTAATCATCTATATTTTTTCCTATGTAATTGTATGATACAGAATTGTAACCTGGTTAAAGTAGAACTCTTTATTATAAACTTGTACATGTCCCATCAGCCGCTAAAAAGATGCAATATTTTGGGGTTGCTTTGCTAAAGGCAAATCCACTTTGCACTGCAAGTGCACTTGGAAGTGCAGTCCCTTCTAGATCTGAGGGGAAGATCTGAAATGAGGGGAAGCTCTGACGATTTTTCATCCAATCATGTACAAGCAAAAATGCTTTTTTGTTTTTTTACCTTGCATTGTCCCCCTCAGATCTACAGCAACTGCACTTCCAAGTGCACTTGTAGTGCAAAGTGGATTTGCCTTTAGTAACTAAACCCCCCCCAGTGTTACCCTTAGTAAAGTTGAGTTTCCCAGTCTCTCTAAAGTGTCTCGGTTTTGCTCTCAAACGGTTTCCAGCAACGGAGTGCCTTGTTCAGAATGCAAGACAGGTCTCCTATCTCCATACAGTCTTTCTAGTGGTGGCCAAGAGAAAAGCATGTTCATAGCAAAGCAAGGCATGACCCCTAACCAGACCATGCTGCTAGAATAGGAGTTGTCTTTGGCAAAGGTAACCCATTATAGTGGCATAGTTTTTTAAGGCAGCAGGTACAGCAAGTTTAAATAAATCAATTGTGAAAGTGCAGTTATATCTTAAATAATTGCAGTTTATTAACAGAGCTCAGTTTTACTGCTATGTTTATGACCAAAAGCTCAATGTTCACAGCTTGGGTGAAATCAGATATGTGGAAATCATTCCATATTGTCTTTTAATTTTAATAGGTTCAAACCTGATTAATCATTGTATCATAGAAGACGCAGTGAGAGGCCCGCTAGCCTAAAAGGATAAGGGCACTTTTTACTGATCTCTATATTAAATTTATTCAACTGGCCTAGTTCTCACTTTACCCACCCTGAACGCAGATGTTTTCATTGGGGAGAAACCTTATACCATTCACAGTCTAGTCTGAATGGCTTTGCCATTCAGAGAAGAGAGCTAAAGTGAACCTGTATATTTAATGTGTCAAATTATATTTCTTGCCTAAGAATGAACACCACAACATATCCTGCTAATAAATATAAAGGCCAGAAAAGTCTCTTCTGTACTTTATCACTTGGTTACTAGGCTCTGACTTTATCTAAATTCATAACAAAGGCCTAATGGCTGCCATCCCATTTACTAATAAGAGTGCCTTAGTGACTAATAAGGACATGATTAATGGGCAGTGGAATGGCAGGTGGTGGTGCTTACCCATCAAATCTATTGAGTAATGCGCAAGTTACAAATTTAAAAGGAAACCGGAGGAGCATAAAAGATGCTTTTCTGCCTGTTACGCTAATAGCAGGTATATTGTGTTTGACCCTAGCTGTTTCCCATGTCACAATAAGATTTTACAATCTACTTTATATTTACCAGCAGCTATGTAGTGAGAGCTTGCTTACCTAAAGTATTGATCGACTTGTATCCAATCACGTAGTCCCCGGGACTGCATACTTGTGGCAAATCCAAGGGTCGATGTCAACACACTTTTGGTCACTTCAGGCAGGTTTTGCATTCCCATACCAGTCTATTGAAATGCAAATAGCTTGAAGCTTAGACACACCTGTCAATGAATTGTGAATGATCTCGGCATCCCAAACTAATGCCGTTGGCGCAAGCCCAAAACTTGTTCACAGGCCTTTTAAAGTGGAACAAAACCCACCAATTTAACTGTTTACTAAACGGGTACAATCAATACATGCCATGATTGATAACTGTCACAGGTATGAGTGTGCCTATGTTGGCTTCCAACTGAACTGTCAAGCCGGTGAATGTCTGGTGTCGTAATTGATCACGTGCAGCACCATGGCAACTGCAGATCAGACAAAGGCTAAGATGGCAGCTTCCATGGCTGTAAAGGATGGAGTGGGGGGGGGGGGGGGTAGTTCCACTTAAAGCAGATTGTACAATTAGGCTGTGCCATATGTGTCCAGCTTTAGACAGAATGTTTACTTTTCAAACTTAAACAGAGTAAACTTTCACTTTTAATAACTGCTCCAATGTCTAGCTGGAAAAAAACAGCCACCAGTCCAGCATTTGTGCAAATTGCCTATTCTCAGTACCAGCTAGGGCAAGTAAAGTATCTGTGCACAGCTTGTTTTGAACTCGGTGCTATTTCTTATCTACTGAGAACTAACTTTTTTTTTTTTTTTCCTCAAATGTTTGTTTTTTAAGCTGCATGATCACGATGCAAAGGTGTTACCTTATTTCTTTAGAAGCTTTTTGTCTCATTGGATTTTATGCACAATGTGATAATTTTTGTATTTTGTAATAAAGCTTTATCTGCATATCTGCTTCATTGATTATAAACGCATAACACAGACTCTATACATGAAATCTTGTGTGAGTGCTCTAAACATTCAACGGAGCAATGACTGCAGTGTTCAAAGCATGTTTGTTTTTATGTTGCCCAGTTCAGAGTAAAGCAATAGGTTTGGTAGCTAATTGGACAAGGTGGTGATGTCACAATCTCTATCTAGTCCAATCAGAGAACACCTTGTATTCCTTGAAAAATACAAGTCATTCTTGTAATGGAGGCAGTGCCAAGTGAATGCAGGACCTGAAAGATCAAAGCAATACCACCACCAGTAGTAGCAGCTACTTCAGTGATTGTCACCTACCCCTACAGTGCCTCAGATATGAGATCTGCATACTTCCATTGGTTAATGCACTTGGGCATTAAAGATCATACCTAGACTCAGTGGCGTTGTTAAGGAGTGGCTATTGAGGCTGGAGCCCCGAATCTGGTGCCCATAGCCCCAAGTCCAGGGCTGGCCCTATCATGAGTGTCCCGGACTGCCTGACACATCACTGTCTGCACTCTGTGCTTCACTGACATCCAGAGAAGGGAGATGAGTGTGAAAGCGAGTCTCCTCCTTGCTCTGCCCATATAGTCTCCTCCTTGCTCTGCCCATATCATGGAGTCAGGAGGAAGTTTCTCACAATGAGCTCCTAAGCAGGTGAGTGCAGACCATGGGGGAGGGGGAAAACTCTGTATACACCAGCCTCTCTGTATGCACTAGCCTTTCTATATACCCTAGCCTCTCTGTATGTAACAATCTGCATCTGGTGGCAGGTGATGTGACAAGCTCTCTGGGGACCCTGATGTAAGGGGGAGGCTCTGTGGGGACCAAGATGTAAGGGGAGGCTCTCTGGGGACTCTGATGATAGATTGATCTATCTATGTGTATGTATATTATATACATGTGTATGCCCACCCAAGCGTATGACTTTCTTTACTTCGCTGCTATGGGCTCTAGCCCCAGATCTTTTGTAGACCTAGCAACGCCCCTGCCTAGACTTCAACTTTAAAGCAATGTCACATGCTCCTCCTTACATGGAAGTATTTATTTTTGTCACTCCTGCGAGCTCTACAGAGCAAGAGAGTGAGGGAAAGGCAAGTATGCGCTGCAGACATACCAAACCTTAAAGTGAACCTGTTGCCTACATGGGCAATGCAGTAAGATTATTTTCACTTGACAAATGTGCAGGTTAAAGGGTATCTAAACTCAAACCCCTAAAGGGTTAGTTCACATTTACCAAAAGACTCCCTATGCATGGAAAGTATACAAAAAAAAAACTTCAACTTTGACTAAAGTTGAATAATGCCCTTGCTATAGGTGTAGGCCATTTGCACAACTCTTAAAACCAGGTGATGTTCCCCTACCCAACATGGCCTTTAGAGGTACGCAAATGCCATACAAGTATAGCAAGGTATTAGTCAAAGTTGCAGTTTTTTTTTTTATCTACCGATCCCCCTTAAGATGCCAATGCCAGTTTGTTTTTTTTTAAAGGCAAACTAACTTGAAACCAAATTTGTTGTTACAAATGTTCATATAATGTAAAAAAAAAAAGTTTACTTTTTTTTTTTTTTTTTTTTTCTTGGTCCTGCTTTTAGTTGAATTATACCGGTGAGTTGTAAGTATTTCCTTACCTAGAGTGACAGAACTTACTTGAATCAGATGTGGTGTTGTCACTCTTTCCTGCGCTTTTGAGTCATTCCAATGAATAGTGCGCAGATCTGTTCGTTGTAGTCACTGTAGTAAAATTTGATGCTGCTGCTTGAGTGCATGCACAACTACAGTGTGTGTGTGGGGGGGGGGGGGGGGTTTATTTGCTCCCCTGCTGATTTTGTACATTTGCTCACTGAGAAATGAGCAGTCTACAATTTTTAATGGTAGATTTATTTTAACGGTGAGAGACAGAATAACAACAAAAAAATCCTTAAAAATGCATTTTAAAAAGGTTATACATTTTTTTGCATTTTAATGAGTGAAATAAGTATTTGACCCATTCGTAAAACATGACTTCGTACTTGGTGGCAATCAGAGGTGAGACATTTCTTGTAGTTGGCCACCAGGTTTGCACACATCTCAGGAGGGATTTTGTCCCACTCTTTGCAGATCCTTTCCAAATCATTAGGGTTTTGGGGCTGACGTTCGGTAACTCGCACTTTCAGCTCCCCCCACATATTTTCCATGGGATTAAGGTCTGGAGACTGGCTAGGCCACGCCAGGATCTTAATGTGCTTTTTCCTCAGCCACTCCTTTGTTGCCTTGGCTGTGTGTTTTGGGTCATTTGTCATGCTGTAATACCCATCCACAACCCATTTTCAATGCCCTGGCTGAGGGAAGGAGGTTCTTGCCTAGGATTTGACGGTACATGCCACCGTCTATCGTCCTTCTTGATGCTGTGAAGTTGTGCTGTCCCGTTAGCAGAAAAACTTGGGGTCATAAGGCAGCATTACTCCCCCCCCCCCCCCTCCCCCGCCCCCCCCCCCCCCAACACAGCATGTTGAGTTAATGCCAAAGAGCTTGATTTTGGTCTCATCTGACCACAACACTTTCACCCAGTTCTCCTCTGAATCATTCAGATGTTCATTAGCAAACCTCAGACGGACCTGTACATGTGCTTTCTTAGACAGGGGGACCTTGAGGGCGCTGCAGGATTTCAGTCCTTCAAGGCTAGGTGTGTTACCAATTGTTTTCTTGGTGACTATTGTCCCAGCTGCCCTGAGATCATTGACAAGATTTTCCTGTGTAGTTCTGGCCTGATCCTCACCGTTCCCATGATCATTGAAACTCCACGAGGTGAGGACTTGAATGGAGCCCCAGACCAAGGGGGATTGACCTTTATTTTGTGTTTCTTCCATTTGAGAATAATCACACCAACTGTCACCCTCTTGCCAAGCTGCTTGACGATGGTCTTGTAGTCCATTCTGGCCTTGTGTAGGTTGACATCCTTGGACAGCTCTTTGGTCCTGGCCACAGTGTAGAGATTGGAATCCAATTGATTGCTTCTGTGGACAAGTGTCTTTTATACAGGGCACAAGCTGCGATTAGGAGCACTCCCTTAACTGCTTGCTGACCGCTGGCTGTCAATTGACGGCCAGGCGGCGCAGCTCTCGTTGCGGGCGGGCATCATATGATGGACTCGCTTTCCCGGCCCACCAGGGGGCGCGCGTGCGCCCGCCGTGTCACTGGGCACACGGTGCGCGTGCCCGGCGGCCGCGATGTCTGCTGGGCACCCGCGATTGCCGGTAACACAGCAAGACCGTGGATCTGTGTGTGTAAACACACAGATTTACAGTCCTGTCAGAGGAGAGGAGACCGATGATATGTTCCCAATACAGAGGAACACCGATCGGTCTCCCCCTTCAGTTAGAAACACTCCCTAGCAACACGGTTAACCCCTCGATCACCACCTAGTTTTAACCCCTTCCCTGCCAGTCACATTTATACAGTAATCAGTGCATTTTTATAGCACGGATCGCTGTATAAATGTGAATGGTCCCAAAAATGTGTCAAAAGTGTCCGATGTGTCCGCCGCAATATCGCAGTCACGATAAAAATCGCAGATCGCCGCCATTACTAGTAAAAAATAAATAAATAAAAATGTTATAAATCTATCCCCTATTTTGTAGACGCTATAACTTTAGCGCAAACCAATCAATATACGCTTATTGCGATTTTTTTTTTTTTTTTTTTTTTTTAAACAAAAATATGTAGAAGAATAAATATCGGCCTAAACTGAGGAAAAAGGTTTGTTTTAAAGGAAAAAAAATTGGATATTTATTATCGCAAAAAGTAAAAAATATTGTGTTTTTTTTTTCAAACTTGTCCCTCTTCTTTTGTTTATAGCGCAAAAAAAAAAAACTGCAGAGGTGATCAAATACCACCAAAAGAAAGCTTTATTTGTGGGGAAAAAAAAATTATAACAATTTCATCTGGGTACAGTGTTGTATGACCGCGCAATTGTCATTCAAAGTGCGACAGCGCTGAAAGTTGAAAAATGGCTTGGGCAGGAAGGGGGTGAAAATGCACTGTATTGAGGTGGTTAAGACCCCTTTCGCACTGGGGCAGTTTTCAGGCATTTTAGCGCTAAAAATAGCGCCTGAATACTGCCTCCCATTCATTTGAATGGGTGGTTTCTCACTGAGGAGAGGCGGTAGAAAAAGTCGTGCAAGCATCATCTTTGGTGGGTGTTTGGAGTGCTGTAAAAAGCGTTCGAAAAACGCCCCTGCCCTTTGAAATGAATGGGCAGTGCTTCGAAAGTGCAGAAAAAGGTTTTTTTTATTTTTTATTTTTTTAAGGTCACGTCATGTGACCTTAGAAAAAAAAAAAAGCACCACGCTCGCGCCCGAAAAGCACTGCAAAAACGACCGGCTCTTTAGCAGCTGTTTAAGCAGCGCTACAGTGTGAAAGGGGTCTTAAAGTGCTCCTAATCCCAGCTCGTTGCCTGTATAGAAGACACCTGGGAGCCAGAATTCTTGCTGATTGATAGGGGATCAAATACTTTTTTCACTCATTAACCACTTGCTTACTGGGCACTTAAACCCCCCTCCTGTCCACACCAATTTTCAGCTTTTAGCGCTGTCGCACTTTGAATGACAATTGCGCGGTCATACAACACTGTACCCAAATGATATTTTTATCGTTTTTTTCCCACAAACAGAGCTATCTTTTGGTGGTATTTGATCACCTCTGCGGTTTTTAGTTTTTGTTAAAAAAAATTGAAAGACAGAATTTTTTTATTTTTTATATTTTGTTATAAAATTTTGCAAACAGGTAATTTTTCTCCTTCGTTGATGTACGCTGATGAGGCGTCACTGATGGGCACCGATAGGTGGCAGTGATGGGCACTGATTCGCAGCACTGGTAGGTGGCACTGATTGGCACCGCTGGTGGGCATTGATAGGTGGCACTTGTGGGCATTGATAGGTGGCCCTTTTGGGCATTGATAGGTGGCACTGCTGGGCACTGTGGTGGCAATGACAGATGACACTTGCAGGCACAGATGAGGCATATGTGCCTCCTTCCTCTTCGGGACCGATGTCCCTGTCAGCGTGAGGAGAAAACTAAACCGATCAGCTGTCATTGGCTGACAGCTGATCACATGGTAAGGGGCCGGGACTGGCCCCTTACTCAGATCTGTGATCATCCGAGTCTCCTGACTCGGTGATCACAGCGCGCACACCGCACGCCCTGCAGGGTGCGCGTGCACAGGGGAGGACGTTCCATGACGGCCTCCCCGAAATTGAGGTCCGTGCTGTGGCCGTCATTCGGCTATGGCCCGGACCTCAAGTGGGTAAAATGCAAATGAATTCATAACTTTTTAAAAATGCGTTTTTCTGGATATTTTTGTTATTCTGTCTCTCACTGTTAAAATAAACCTACCATTAATATAATAGACTAATAATTTCTTTGTCAGTGGGCAAACATAAAATCAGCAGGGGATCAAATAATTTTTTCCCCTCACTGTACAAGATGTTTCCACAAAGCGTCTATAATGGGGTGTCCAAGCTTTTGGCCTTCCTGGGCCACATTGGAAGAAGAGGAATTGTCTTGGGCCACACATAAAATACGCTAATAAGGATAGCTGATGAGCAGAAAAAGTCAGGCAGATCACAAGTTAACGTTCACTAACATAGATAATGTACCGATCTGGATAATAAAACTGTGTTTTTGTAATGTTTATTGTAAAAGAGGGCAACATAAAACCAGTGCTATATTTGACACTTTAATGAACTAATGCATCAATATCTGGTTTGATGGATGTAGTAGCAATTCTCGAGGTGCTCATAAGATATTTTTGTTCTAATTTTGCACTTTGTGCGCTTCATCTATAAAACAGTTGCTTACAAAAACAGGTGATGCTGAAAACTGATGAGTTGAATAAGGTGTGATTGGGAAGAGTGGGATATCTTGGTAAAGACAGAAAGCTATCATTGACAGACACAGAAACAGGCAGTTTATGAAGGTGCGATCTGTGTCAGAATTAACACTCCCCGATTCACCAGCTCAGAGGTGGTGCATCTGGGAGAGAAGAGTGAATTCTGAGGTGGAAGAAGGAAGATTGATCTTCTTCCTCGATCAGACCCCCTCAAGACAGTAACCATGTACCCCTGCCATGTTTATGTGTGAATATATATATATATATATATACACATACAGTATCTCACAAAAGTGAGTACACCCCTCACATTTGTGTAAATACTTTATTATATCTTTTCATGTTACAACACTGAAGAAATTACATTTTGCTACAATGTAAAGTAGTAAGTGTACAGCTTGTATAACAGTGTACATTTGCTGTCCCCTCAAAATAACTGAACACACAGCCATTAATGTCTAAACCGCTGGCAACAAAAGTGAGTACACCCCAAGTGAAAATATCCAAACTGGGCCCAATTATCCATTTTCCCTCCCCGGTGTCATGTGACCTGTTAGTGTTACAAGGTCTAAGGTGTGAATGGGGAGCAGGTGTGTTAAATTTGGTGTTATAGCTTTCTTTCTCTCATACTGTTCACTGTAAATTCAACATGGCACCTCATGGCAAAGAACTCTCTGAAGATCTGAAATAAAGAATTGTTGCTCTACATAAAGATGGCCTAGGCTATAAGAAGATTGCCAAGACCATGAAACTAAGCTGCAGCATTGTGACCAAGACCATACAGCGGTTTAACAGGACAGGTTCCACTCAGAACAGGCCTCACCATGGTCGACCAAAGAATTTGAGTGCACATGCTCAGCGTCATATCCAGAGGTTGTCTTTGGGAAATAGACTTATGAGTGCTGCCAGCATTGCAGCAGAGGTGGAAGGGGTGGGGGGTCAGCCTGTCAGTGCTCAGGCAATACACCGCAAACTGCATCAAATTGGTCTGCATGGCTGTCGTCCCAGAAGGAAGCCTCTTCTAAAGATGATGCACAAGAAAGCCCACAAACAGTTTGCTGAAGACAAGCAGACTAAGGACATGGTTTACTGGAACCATGTCCTGTGGTCTGATGAGACCAAGATAAACTTATTTGGTTCAGATGGTGTCGAGCGTGTGTGGCGGCAACCAGGTGAGGAGTACAAAGACAAGTGTGTCTTGCCTACAGTCAGGTATGAGTGTTATGGTCTGGGGCTGCATGAGTGCTGCCGGCACTGGGGAGCTACAGTTCATAGAGGGAACCATGAATGCCAACATCATAAAGAAAAGGAGGTTTGGGACTTTATATGAGGCCAGGACATAGAACGTCAAGTGCCTCCATCCCTATTGGCAATTTGCATAAAAGGAGAGTTTGGGACTTTGTGTGAAGCATACGGCTGTATGCTTCACACAAAGCCCCAAACTCTCTTTTTATGCAAAATGAATGCCAACATGTACTGTGACATACTGAAGCAGAGCATGATCCCCTCCCTTCGGAGACTGGGCCGCAGGGCAGTATTCCAACATGATAACGACCCCAAATACAACTCCAAGACGTCCACTCCCTTTCTAAAGAAGCTACATTTTTTGGTACTGTAATCTCGCTATGTCTCACGAGATTACACAACCAGGGGGCGTTCTGCACTGTTCGAAGTGTTTGTAGATCACTTCACTTCTCCAAAAAAGAAGTGATCTACACCGCTTCATAAATAGTCACTCAGAGGAGAGCGATCTCCTCTGTGAATGCCAGAGATCTGAGCAGCAGATATTTTCCACTGCTTCCTAAATAGACACCACTGTCAAATGTTTCTTCAGCTGCATGTGTTTGCTAAGTGTAAACCCATTTTAAAAAAATTTTTTAAAAAATCAACATTTTTAAATAAGCATACTATTTTGTGTGGAGCCGCATTCATAGCCATCTTAGGACACAGGTTGGACACCCCTGGTCAATATGATACTTACAGTGCTGAGAAATAAAATGTGAACAAAGCAAGATAAATTGTATTGTTGTTTTATATATATAAATAACATTTCTTTTAGTACACAATCCTCTAGAAAACTAAGTATTATTTTATGAGGTTTTAGTTCTAATTTAAGGCCCCTTTCACACGATCGGACCGTTCAGGTCCGCCTGTCAGTTTTGACCGCGGACCTGAACGGGCGCTCCATGTTAGTCTATGGAGCGTCGGATGTCAGCGGAGACATGTCCGCTGACATCCGACCCGGTCCGATCCGCTGAAGAGCAGACGGATGGCCCTACGTCCAGGTCCGTCGCTGGCGGATCGGATCGGGGGAGATCTGACGAAAACGGACATGCTGTCCGTTTTCGTCCGATCCCTCCATAGGCGGCGGCGGCACCTGACAAGCCCCTCCCCGCTCAGTGAGCAGAGAGGGACCTGTCATCCACCGGCTCAGCGGAGATCAACGGACAGATCTCCCGCTGGGCTGGCGGACCGAGGCGGGCTCCGTAGAAACGTAGCCCGCCTCGTGTGAAAGGGGCCTAAAGGTGGTGTTTTCCAGAAACAAGTCACTTTGTAAATATAATTTAGCTTTCATTTTATTTTCATCAGTGTTAGATCAGCAGTGGATAGGAAGTTGAAAGCTGGTTTAGCTTTGAGCTACAGGAAGGTAAATGTTGGCTAGCTATCAGTGGATGTGATCCCAATTTGATCAAATTTCATACAGAGCACCTCTTGCACTCACACAGGAACCTACCTTACAAAGAAGCAGGCAACTATG
Source organism: Lithobates septentrionalis (assembly GCA_037952835.1). NCBI lineage: Eukaryota > Metazoa > Chordata > Amphibia > Anura > Ranidae > Lithobates > Lithobates septentrionalis. The sequence goes on along the minus strand of JBBDGP010003535.1, from coordinate 672,110 downwards.
ACTGGAAGGAAATGTTGAGAAGGCAATGGCTAGGATCTAGACTGTGTAAGATATGACATTTATTGCATGGTAGATGGAAAGTCCTTAAAAAAAATCCTTGAGTGGCTGTGTGTAGACAGTGGAAATGTAAACACCACTCTAAATGTTAGATACACAGACACAGCTGATTATTTTTAACATGACGTTGGTCTTGAGTGTAAACTGTGGCTGAGTGCAAATAAACATGAATGCTTTCTATTTTAATTTACTTAGTGCAATTTCATGTAACCTGTATTTAAAATAGCTATAAAAAAACCTGGGTTAGATTAGTGGAGCTATCTTTAGGAGCAGGCGTGGCGGATCCATGGCCTGCTTCAAGGGAACATGTTAAACTAGCCGACACTTCTTACATCTGAGGCTGTAGTGCCCAATTTCTAAAAAAAAGGTGCTAGTTAAAATCTCCAGGACTGGGTGACAGGATTAGTTGTGACAGGTTCCCTTTAACATGGCAGGCAATTTGTTTTGTAAAGCTTTAGTTCCCTTATTTTTCTCGTAAAGCTGAGGTAGATATCTCCAATGGTTCTTATGGCAAATGAGTCCCATAATTTCCCTAAAACTGATTATTTATCAAATATATTTTTTTTATTTTCTCTATGTTGGCTGTTTGCAACTTATTGTTGCAGCAAAAATGTGAACATCCAGGTTCGAAAGTTCCTCTTGTGGTCTCCTACTTCCAAGCAACCTTCAAACATAGACACACAGACAACAACAAGGGAACAAGATAACCAGAGGACCTTCCTATAGCTGGATCATGTAATCCAGGTTCTCAGTATACTGAAAAAAAACAATGACTGAGCTCATCCGTCTCCACCAAAGTAAAGTGTATCATTTAACCACTTGAGCCCCGGACCATTATGCTGCCTAAGGACCAGAGGTCTTTTTCCAATTTGGCACTGCGTCGCTTTAACTGCTAATTGCGCGGTCATGCAATGCTGTACCCAAACGAAATTTGCGTCCTTTTCTTCCCACAAATAGAGCTTTCTTTTGATGGTATTTGATCACCTCTGCCGTTTTTATTTTTTGCGCTATAAACGGAAAAAGACCGAAAATTTTGAAAAAAAATGATATTTTCTACTTTTTGTTATAAAAAAAATCCAATAAACTAAATTTTAGTCATACATTTAGGCCAAAATGTATTCGGCCACATGTCTTTGGTAAAAAAAATGTCAATAAGCGTATATTTATTGGTTTGCGCAAAAGTTATAGCGTCTACAAACTAGGGTACATTTTCTGTAATTTACACAGCTTTTAGTTTATGACTGCCTATGTCATTTCTTGAGGTGCTAAAATGGCAGGGCAGTACAAAACCCCCCCAAATGACCCCATTTTGGAAAGTAGACACCCCAAGGAAATTGCTGAGAGGCATGTTGAACCCATTGAATATTTATTTTTTTTGTCCCAAGTGATTGAAAAATGACAAAAAAAAAAAAAAAAATATTTACAAAAAGTTGTCACTAAATGATATATTGCTCACACAGGCCATGGGCCTATGTGGAATTGCACCCCAAAATACATTCAGCTGCTTCTCCTGAGTATGGGGATACCACATGTGTGGGACTTTTTGGGAGCCTAGCCGCGTACGGGGCCCCGAAAACCAATCACTGCCTTCAGGATTTCTAAGAGTGTAAATTTATGATTTCACTCTTCTCTGCCTATCACAGTTTCGGAGGCCATGGAATGCCCAGGTGGCACAAAACCCCCCAAAATGACCCCATTTTGGAAAGTAGACACCCCAAGCTATTTGCTGAGAGGCATATTGAGTCCATGGAATATTTTATATTTTGACACAAGTTGCGGGAAAGTGACACTTTTTTTTTTTTTTTTTTTTTTTTCATAAAGTTGTCACTAAATGATATATTGCTCACACAGGCCATGGGCATATGTGGAATTGCACCCCAAAATACATTTATCTGCTTCTCCTGAGTATGGGGATACCACATGTGTGGGACTTTTTGGGAGCCTAGCCGCGTACGGGACCCCGAAAACCAATCACTGCCTTCAGGATTTCTAAGGGTGAAAATTTTTGATTTCACTCTTTACTGCCTATCACAGGTTCGGAGGCCATGGAATGCCCAGGTGGCACAAACCCCCCCCAAATGACCCCATTTTGGAAAGTAGACACCCCAAGCTATTTGAGAGGCATGGTGAGTATTTTGCAGCTCTCATTTGTTTTTGAAAATGAAGAAAGACAAGAAAAAACATTTTTTTTTTTTCTTTTTTCAATTTTCAAAACTTTGTGACAAAAAGTGAGGTCTGCAAAATACTCACTATACCTCTCAGCAAATAGCTTGGGGTGTCTACTTTCCAAAATGGGGTCATTTGGGGGGGTTTTGTGCCACCTGGGCATTCCATGGCCTCCGAAACTGTGATAGGCAGTGAAGAGTGAAATCAAAAATTCACGCCCTTAGAAAGCCTGAAGGCGGTGCTTGGTTTTCGGGGTCCCGTACGCGGCTAGGCTCCCAAAAAGTCTCACACATGTGGTATCCCCGTACTCAGGAGAAGCAGCAGAATGTATTTTGGGGTGTAATTTCACATATTTCCATGGCATGTTTGAGCAATATATCATTTAGTGACAACTTTGTGCAAAAAAAAAAAAAAAAATTTGTCTCTTTCCCGCAACTTGTGTCACAATATAAAATATTCCATGGACTCGACATGACTCTCAGCAAATAGCTTGGGGTGTCTACTTTCCAAAATGGGGTCATTTAGGGGGGTTTTGAACTGTCCTGGCATTTTATGCACAACATTTAGAAGCTTATGTCACACATCACCCACTCTTCTAACCACTTGAAGACAAAGCCCTTTCTGACACTTATTGTTTACATGAAAAAGTTATTTTTTTTTGCAAAAAAATTACTTTGAACCCCCAAACATTATATATTTTTTTAAAGCAAATGCCCTACAGATTAAAATGGTGGGTGTTTCATTTTTTTTTTTCACACAGTAATTGCGCAGCGATTTTTCAAACGCATTTTTTGGGGAAAAAACACACTTTTTTAAATTTTAATGCACTAAAACACACTATATTGCCCAAATGTTTGATGAAATAAAAAAGATGATCTTAGGCGGAGTACATGGATACCAAACATGACATGCTTTAAAATTGCGCACAAACGTGCAGTGGCAACAAAATAAATACATGTTTAAAAGCCTTTAAAAGCCTTTACAGGTTACCACTTTAGATTTACAGAGGAGGTCTACTGGAAAAATTACTGCACTCGATCTGGCCTTCGCGGTGATACCTCACATGCATGGTGCAATTGCTGTTTACGTTTGACGACAGACCGCCGCTTGCGTTCGCCTTAGCGCGAGAGCAGGGGGCGACAGGGGTGCTTTTTTTTTTTTTTTTTTTTTCTTAATTATTTTTTTGCTTTTTTAATCTTACTTTTAAACTGTTCCTTTCATATTTTTTTTTTTTAATCATTTTTATTGTTATCTCGGGGAATGTAAATATCCCCTATGATAGCAATAGGTAGTGACAGGTACTCTTTTTTGAAAAAATTGGGGTCTATTAGACCCTAGATCTCTCCTCTGCCCTCAAAGCATCTGACCACACCAAGATCGGTGTGATAAAATGCTTCCCCAATTTCCCAATGGCGCTATTTACATCCGGCGAAATCTAAGCCATGAAATGCTCGTAGCTTCCGGTTTCTTAGGCCATAGAGATGTTTGGCGCCACTCTGGTCTCTGATCAGCTCTATGGTCAGCAGGCTGAATCACCGGCTGCATTCTCAGGTTCCCTGTTGAGACAGGAGAGCCAGAGAAAAACACGGAAGACGGTGGGGGGGGGGGCATTCCCTCCCACGGCTTGTAAAAGCAGTCTAGAGGCTAATTAGCCGCTAGGATTGCTTTTACATGAAAGCCGACCGCTGGCTGAAAAGAATGATACCAAGATGATACCTAAACCTGCAGGCATCATTCTGGTATAACCACTCAAAGTCGTGCATGGCGTACCTGAAGACAAAAAAATGGTTAACAATGGTTAACAATAAAGCACAGTAAACAGTAAAGTATAAATAATTACATACCTGAAAAACAAACATGATAAAACATAATAACAATAACAATAAAACATTGCAGAATAGAATACAGTAAAAAAAAGAGCAGAACAATAGAGAGAGAATAGAGAGAGAGAGAACAATAAAACGACAACTATTTTTTTTTATTTTATATATATATTTTTTTTTTACACTTTTTTTGTAACTAACTTTTCTAACTGTAACCGGTTCCAGGTTCGGGTCTCTCAAAATGCGATGGCATCTTGGGAGACCCTGTGAAAGTGTGCCTAGTCTGTGGAATGCTGTACCCTACGCTAATACTCAACTAGTGCATGGTAGCGTTCAAAACATTCACCAATGCAAAGACCAGGATTGTCAGGACAGGAGGGACAATAATAGCGGGTGTCACGCCTATATCCGCGCTTGCTGCAGACACAACATCTTTTTTGGGGGGTTCGCTGGGTAGGGGTACTCGGGAGGACATAAAAATGCCTCTCATGCAGCCGACTGCATTTGGTTGGGGATGTGAATGGGGGAAGTACGGGCGCTGCAGAAGCGGTGGGTTCCCAATTAGGATTGGCGAATGCAGCAGGAACGGCATTATGGGCACGACGGGCCTGTGTTTGTCTTCTTGGTGGCAGCGGGACACTACTTGTGCTTGCCACCTCACCAGCTTGAACTGCACTTATGGGACTCGCCACGTCACCAAGTGTTACTGCAGTGCTGGTTTGATTACGACCGGGGTGTACTACGCCGCTGGCGCTTGCCAGTTCCCCAAAACGCTACCAAAAAAACTGTTAGCGATCGCAGGGATCAGGCCTGACTCTGCTAACGCTGCAGTTATGCGTTTAGAGTTTTGTAAGTGACAGTGATCGATCGATACTGCACTTGGGTGGGCTGGGCCGGGCCGGGCGGAGGGGCAAAACGCAGGTGCTAGCAGGTATCTGGGCTGATCCCGCTAACACTGCGTTTTTGGGAACCCTAAACTGCTGGGGACGCTAGTATAGATCTGATCGGATCAGATATTGATCCGTTCAGATACTATACCACTAAGGGAGGTGTACGCTGCGTGCGTGGGTGTTAGCGGTACTGGCGCTAACCTGACGCTGCCTGGGGCTGGTGCTTGCCAGTTCACCAAAACGCTACCAAAAAAACTGTTAGCGATCGCAGGGATCAGGCCTGACTCTGTGAACGCTGCAGTTATGCGGTTAGTGTTTTGTAAGTGTCAGTGATCGATCGATACTGCACTTGGGTGGGCTGGGCTGGGCCGGGCGGAGGCGCAAAACGCAGGTGCTAGCAGGTATCTGGGCTGATCCTGCTAACACTGCGTTTTTGGGAACCCTAAACTGCAGGGGACGCTAGTATAGATCTGATCGGATCAGATATTGATGCGTTCAGATACTATACCACTAAGGGAGGCGTATGCTGCGTGCGTGGGTGTTAGCGGTACTGGCGCTAATCTGACGCTGCCTGGGGCGACGCATATCACCGCCGGGCGATTAGGGGGCTAAACCTTTATTCGGTAATAAACGGCGGGTGCCCTGACACTATAAAAAATAAACAAACTAACCAGCGTCAACCGTAACAGTTATACGGTGATCAGTGGTGAAAGGGTTAACTAGGGGGCAATCAAGGGGTTAAAACATTTATTAGGTAGTATATGGGGGTCCCTGACGCTATAAAACGCTGACGGCGAACCCAAATATTTACCTCACTAACTAGCGTCACCAGCGACACTAATACAGCGATCAGAAAAATGATCGCTTAGTGACACTGGTGACAGGGGGTGATCAAGGGGTTAAAACTTTATTAGGGGGGGTTAGGGGGGTACCCTAGACCTACAGGGGGGTAACAGTAACTGTCCCAACACTGTAACTGTCACAAACTGACACTATGCAGTAATCAGAAAAAAAAAAAACTGCTGGTGTCAGTTTGTGACAGGGGGGGGGGGGGGGTGATTGGGGGGGGATCGGGGGGCGATCGGGGGGGGGATCGGGGTGTTTTGTGTGCCTGGCATGTTCTACTGTGTGTGTGTGTGTTGGTGCAGTCACTCACTTGTCGTCTCTCCTCGGGCCGGAACGGAAACTACCGACCCGAGGGGAGATGACATCATTTCCTTTGCTGCTGTTTAGCATACAGCAGCAAAGGAGTGTTCCCATTGGCCGGCGGCGATCGCGAGGGGGGGGGCCACGAACGGATGGCCTCCCCCTCGTCTCCGATCGCCGGGGGACAAAACGGGACCGCCTCGGGCGGCGGGGGGGGGTCCGATCGGACCCCCCACCCGCGGAAGGCAAATCACGTACCCTGTACGTGATTTTGCCTGTCCGTGCCGCCTTGCCGACGTACATCGGCGTGAGGGGGTCGTCAAGTGGTTAAAGCGGGGTTCCACCCAAATTTTGAACAATATCTGTATGTATTCTCTTCCTTGCCTAGATGCTGACATGCCGTTTAAAAAAATTTAAATCGCCGTAATTACCTTTTATTTTTCTATTCTTCTTTGCACTTCCTGGTTCTCCTCCCGTGGGAGTAGGCGTGTTTCTAGCCTCTCCCAGACTCCTGGGAGCTAGTCTCAGGCTTCCCAGGATGTCATTGAGCATGTGCGGGAACGAGCGGTGAATGCTGGGAGCACAGCATTCACCACATCCAGGAAATAAATGCTAGTGGGCTTCAAATGCCCACAATGAAGATGGAAACCGCCTGCAGTGAATAATATACAGGGGCGGACTGACCATTGAGCCACTCGGGCACTGCCCGAGGGCCCTGGGCCACTAGGGGGCCCCATCAGGGTTGCCAGCCTCAGTAAAACCAGGGACAGTATGTATAAATCTTTATAAATTTTTACATCTGTCTGTGTATACTGTGTGTACATGTATGTGTATACTGTGTGATTGTATACTGTGTGTGTGTATACTGTGTGGCCCCATAATCTCTGATTGCCTGGGGGCCCCATAATCTCCTATTGCCCGGGGGCCCCATGAGTTATCAGTCCGCCCCTGATAATATAAGTTATTCTTTCCGACGAAATCTGACACAGGCGGACATATTACACACAATATGTGAGTATGTAATGCTGAGAAGAAAAGTTTGTGAATGAACTCAAAAAAAAAAAAACGATAGATAGGTGGACCCCTGCTTTAAGTTTAATTTCTCCTTTTTAATACTTGTCAATACGTTTTCAAACTGAATGTTCACATCCACTAGAGAGCAGCATTAGTACATTGTGGATTTTCCCACTGTGTTTTGTATTATGAAAATTACTACAAGAATCAATTTTATGGGAGACTATTCTAATGCAATATTTGTTTATTTTGTAGGGTAACAAACGTGTTATTTTGCATCACAAAACTGTACGGAGATCTGAACTTTTGGATTTGGACTGATAAGCACTGATGTTGTAGTCCAGGTTTAAGGTTTTATTATTTTTTATTTATTAAAATATGCATAGTTTTATTTATAATAAGCATTTGTATGTGACGAAGTGGTCCCTGCAATGTACTCTGAGCCATTAAAAATGGGTATTATTTCAGAGATTAAGGACGCAAGATAATTATGATGGTACTCAATTATATTTCACCAGCACAACACCCGAGGGCAGTACTTGTCTATTATTTTTTGGTAATATGGTCGAAGAATCTCCACATCCGGCATTTCCTCAGTCTTTGTGTAGAGGTCAAACTTACTACAGGAAACACAAAAGCAAAACATATGTTAGCAAAACAAAAAAGTGGCATTCAGCTCAATTGATAATTAGTCTAAGATCCCATTCACACCAGAGCCATTTTCAGGCATTTTTATTTGAGAGTTTTGCAAGGGTATTATGAGCATTTTAGAAGCGTATTACAAGCATTTTACATGTGTATTTAAGCTTCAGGTGTTTTTCTTTTAGCCAATAGAAAGCACTAGGGGGAGAAGATTAGGGGTAGACAGCTGCTGTTTTGCCAGAAAACATTTGGAAAACACGAGCTCATATTGAGTGTTTTTCAGGTGTTCCAATTGAAGTCTAGGGGGCCAATCTGCCTAAAAGAAGCTCATTTACTTTTTTGCGTGACAAGCGTTTTGCTACAGGCGACAAAATGCTCATGGGCTATTGAAATTAATAGGATTGTGTTAATTGAGCGTATTAGAGCTGAAAAAATCGCTCAGGTGTGAACAGGGCCTAAGGGATGCAAATAGGACAGAAGAGTCTTAATAAGTGCAGTGTCACATCTATAATGAATTTGACATACACTCCTGTCTCATCCCCCTGAAAAAGAAAAAGTAGTCTAAAAGTCTGCACTAAAGTTTGTTTGGATCTTGGATGTACACTCACTGGATATATGTAGTGACCCTGTCTTACCATATCCAGAGAGAGCTGTGTGGATGCTTCAAAAGGGTAGGCTGAAAAGAATTCACTGCATACAGAACAAGACTGTGGCTGCTTATAAGCTGGGTACACACTATGAGAAAATTGGAAGAATGGCACATATGAGGCATGATCGTTCGATTTTCATATAGTGTGTACACAACCTTCGACATCCGATTCAGACTTTCCAACGAAAATTTCTGATGGGACAAACTCCAAAATTGTTGTCATTTGTGAACAGAACGAATGATTTTCATTTAATGTGCACTGTTTTCGGATGAGAAAAAACAGATACGAAAGACTGCGCATGATCAGAAAAAATAAACAACACGGACGGACCTTACATCCACTAGCTCAGTAGGGATCAGCGGAAAGGTCTCCTGCTGAGTGAAGTGAATGGCAGGCGGAGTCCCGTCCCCTGTGAAAGGACCCTAACTTTTAGTGGCGGCTATTGCCCTTAATTTTTTTGGGGGGGGGGGCGGCAAACAAATCTCTTCCCCCCTGTTGCTCGGTCAATCGCCCGCAATAGAGCCTATGGTGGGGTATGATCCCAGTTCCCCCCAGTACATACTGGTATAGAAGAATCCAGCAGGAGCCAGTTGCTCTGGGCTGAGCCCGGTGTGTTGTGGCCAGTTTTGTAAGGTCCCCACGTGGCTGGTCATATCCAGTAGCTCGGAGTAGATGGCGGGGTCATTGTTCTCCTGCTTCCTGGGCAGTCGGTGCAGCCTCAGCTCAGTGTCTGTCCAGTAGGTCTGGTTGCTGGGGGATGGGGACGTTGCTGGGCTCTGTTCCCCAGAGGAAGGGATGTGTAGGGAAGTATTTGCGCTGTCCGTATCAGGCCGGTCCCCGGGCTCCCAGCTCCGGAGGATCCCACACAGGAGAAGCACTCGACCCGGTCCCCAGTGCCCAGATAGAAGCAGCTGGCTCAGGCCAGGTGATGGGGGGACACCGAGCCCGACCAGTAACTACAGAAGAGAACATTCTGGAAGAGAACGGACAGTCGCTTCTCCTTCTGGCCAGTTGGGTCTTAGGACCCGCTTCCTGATTGGCTGGGAGGAGAAACAGGAAGACAAAAGCGAATATTAATTTGCTAATGTCACAAGTGGGTGGGCACGGAGCACAGTGCTCTGCGCCCCGAGCCCACCCTTTTTGAAGCCAATTATAGCCTCAGCCTCATGGAGATTAGGGGGGCGGCACCCCTGCGCCCATAATGGAGCGGCCACCATTGCTTTCTATTGTGCCTGTTCACATATGTCCGGTGCAGCCGGAGAGCGGATTCAGTGTGAATTGAAAAAGAGTCCTGTCAGTTTTCTGAGCCTTGCGGTCCAGCACAGGTGCGAATTCAGGCCCATTGACTTCTATGGGAATGCTTCTGAATCTCACATGTCATTCAGTTGTGAACAGGATAAAATCCTGACCTGATCCTGATGTAAACCTGACCTGATACTGATCAAAAACTGACCTGAAACGCCAAACAACTAATTTGTCAATTAGCTGTGAACATAGAGCTTTAATTCGCACTGCACATGTGTAAACCCAGCCTAATACTCTCTCACCTGAGTTAGCAAATAAAGTTGGCAATTAAACTACAAAAACAACCGACTGCTGCCCATCTAAAAATCATGAGAATGGAGGTGCCCCAGAGCTACAGGAAAGCACATAAATTTAGGCATTCAGAGATGTACAACTGCTATACCACCTTGGAGGTTTTTCCTTATTACCCATAGAGGAGTACTGCACGCAGACATGTGTACTATAGGTCCATTGGGCCATGTTTTTGCTACACATTCTTAAGTCTGTACTAATTACATAGAATATTTTGACATTAATTTGTGCACTTTTTTTATCCTACACAGCATCCAAAAGACTCACTTGAACTCTCTAACCCAAGGCAGCATCTTTTGGTCCTTCTCATTGCAGAGGTGCTGGTAATCCCCTCCGGTGTGCCAGGGGTAAAAGGAATGGAACCTGATCATGTACATTCCCTGAAAAGTCAGACAACAGGTCAGAGAATATTTCCAGTTTGTGTAAAGGTAGCAATATACAGGTCGACTTTTGGTGTTTTAGCACAATTTTTGGATGCGGTTTTCTGTTTAAAGTTTTAGTTCACCAAAAAAACTGCCTATGCAGATGAGGGACATCTGTAGATGAAAATAAACACAACAGCTTTGACCAAAATTGAATAATACCCTTGCTATAGGTGTAGGATATTTACGTACCCCATGAAGCCTGAACTGAAAACTTCCAGGAGGTTGCTAAGTGAGGCCTAGCTATTACCCTTCACCATCACAGGAGTAAGCTCTTTTTCTGGTTCAACCCTCCTCACATGTCTTTTCTCTACCCTGATGCAGTAGCTCTGAGCTCAGGGTCTGACAGCTCACTACTCTGATGGTGAAGATGCACGGTAATAGCTAGGCCTAGCTTAGCAATGTCCTGAGATTTTTCAGATCAGGCTTTATGAGATATCTAAATGACCTACAGCTATAGCAGGGGACTTAGTCAATCTTAGTCAAAGCTGCTGTTCCTGCCAGGAGAAGCTAGTGATTATTGCTAGCAGCTATAGCCGCTGGCAGCGGCTTAACTAGAACCCTCAGGGCCCCCGGTGCAATAAGCCATGAAGGGCCCCAACTGGCCCCAGACCGCGGCCCTTCCCACTGATCCTTTACTCCCATTGTGGGACCCTTTATTACAGTCCCACAGTGGGTCACCCTCCTGCTGTCTTTGGGTCACCCCACGTTGGCGGAGCACCAGAGCCCAGTCGCAAGTACAACCTGGTAGTTCTGCCACTGGTGCACAGGTTTTTCACGCAAAGAATACGTAAAGGTTAAAAAACTTGAGCCTTTAAAACCACTTTAAGCCAGCCATAGATGGTTCGAAGCTCAGCCGGTTCAGCAGGGACCATGTAGGGCAGGTTGATTGTATCCAAGTGGATCCATCGATTGACTTGAGTACAACCAGCATATTAGATTTTTATGATATGATTATTGCCAATGACTATAGCCGCTAGAAATAATCACTGTGAACACAATAGCTGACTGTGTTGATGGAGGAATTGAGTGATTTTCTTTCCTGCAAAAATCGTATCATCTATGTCTTGCCTTAAACTTTAGGGATTCATGCCTTTATCAGACACTCCACCATGATTTGGACACACCCTTACCTCTTCTGGAATGGTACATTGGTTAAACTTCAGAACTCTATACAGATATTCTAAAGAAAAGCAAATGATAAAGAATAAGAAAGTGCATTAAAAACAGCATTTTGCAGAAATCATAATACTAGGAACAAGATTGTATATTTGCATTAAGGTAGTTTCCCACCACCCACTGAATGCGTACAAGTCACATCCCCTGTATCACAGTATCTCAGCTTCCACAATCCCCCTTGTTTTACTTTCTCAGCAGCCACAATTATGGAGTCACATTTGAACTCATTTCACTTCTGAATCTATTCAAATAACTCTCAAAGCACTTGAAAGCTTGATGTGTGTTTTATGCTCCTTGCATCTCTTTCCACTGCATTGCGCTGCATCACTTTTTATTCAAAAGCCCATTGAGTTCAATGTGGATTGTAAGGTTTGCACCGATCTTTTAAGCAGCGCTGTTTGATAATAAAATCATGGATATTAGTGCATTACTTAGGATTGATAAAAATGTTTTTTAAATGCACATCAATTATTTGTATGCCTCAGCTAGCTCACAATATTTGCATTGCCTTTACTAATTCCTATTTCTTTTAAACATAAAAATGGTAGTTAGTAAAGTAAATTACCATCATGGCCCCAGGACATGAGCACATTCTCCAAACCACAGTTAGGTTCATAGATCCCATATTCGGTGCTGTGCAAGAAAAGCAGTGTTGGTTACTGATGGAAAGCTTAAAATCAAACTCCAGTTTAAGCAAAGTATTTGTTTCTAATGGCAGAGCTTTATACTGTAGACCTCTTAATATAACACCATTGTTTCGGAAGATGAAAGAACTGCTACTATGCACTGATTGCCTAAAACAGACAACCAATATTATTTGTTTGATTTTTCCCCACTGTAAATTACCATCTCAAGTATTGATGACAAATTGATCATCAGTATATATTTGAGAGTACACTTTGACAGAACCTGAATATTTCATATTTTGTTTAGTGTACCTATATATACTGTAGAAACGGAGCAGCCTTGACACAGGCTTATGCATAGGCAGCATGATCTTAAACAGACTCTGCAAAACACAATAAAACCAAATGTACCTAATAAATGGTCCCACTATGTGCTATACACTGCTTTAGAGACTAAAAAGTAAGAATTTAAATAGGCAGGAAAAAGCAATAACCATAACTAACAATGTATGTTGAACATCGATTGTGTCACAAATAATCTAGGCCAATGAGATAAAGGAAAAAAATTTGCGCACAGATCAAAACTAGAAGTGAGCAGCAAACACAAAAGTGACCAAATCACTAAAAGTACATAAATATAAATGTGTTGCGCTTATATATCATACTGAAAATATATAAATGTGACAGACTTGTGCAAAAAACAATAATGTGACCAAATGAATAAATATAACATCCAAACTTCAAAGTAACTCAAAGTGCACAGTGCAGTTGGGATCAAGGCTCCACTTCAAGCACCTCCTGGGGGGGATATATTCCACACCAGAATGGGTTCTCAATATGTGATCCAGGGTTAAATCAGCTTGTGGAAAAGCCAGGCTCAATCACTCCCATCACAAAAGCTCAAGGAAGACAAATAGAGACTATAGTGCTCACTGGTGGATGTATTTTTTAAAACATTAAAGATCTGCACTTACATTCTCACTAGATCGAAAAGGCACTCAAGCAAAGATAGAAAACGGAGCCACTGGGATCGCTCTCATATGTTTCTTTGCGTTAATGAGTCAACAACCACCTGCCCCACTCCTCCTGCTTGCAAACACAGTACTCGCCCTGAAATCACAAAGCTCAGCCCAACATGTTTTGTCATTAGTGATGTCATCAGGGGCCCTCAGGAGGTGCTTGATGTGGAGCCTTGATACCTGTTATTGATTTAAAGATACGCCTAATCTGATCTTTATGAGGGGAGTCAGATACTGAAGGTAAGAGTTCACTCAAAAGGGGAGGCAAAGGTCCCTCACAGAGAGCACTTCTTGAACATGATTTGCACAAGAGTTTTTGGACTTTGGTTGGAATTTTGCACCACTCTGTACACTGTGCACTTTCAGTTACTTTGAAGTTTGGATGTTATATTTATTCATTTAGTCACATCAGGCCCCCGTTCACAGTTGAACGATTTGTAGCTTTTAGCTTGAAGCTCAAAAACGTTCAACAAGCAAAAAACTATTGTTTTCAATAGCCCTTGTTTACATCTAAAGCGTACTGTCCCTTGTAACAAGTCTGTCCCATTTAGTAAATAATGTGGACCAGCCTTTCTCTTGAACACAGAGAAACCATTGAAAGGAACTCATGGAACCCGTGCTAATAATTATTATATCTATATAGCTCACTGTACATTAGTGTAATGGTCAGTAGGAAAAATGTTTCTTACGTTTTTGGTTAATGGGAAGAATCCTCCCCTTACAAATAGCTAAAATGATCATTGGTGTCAGTGGGAACTTATCCGAGAGGTAGAAGTTGTTCATTGCTTAAGGAACACCTATGCTTTAGCAACCTCTGGAGGAACCCTAGGGTTCCATTGAACTCTGATTGAGAAAGGCTGATTTAGAATTCGCAGTTGTAGAATATCTGTATTGTATGGCGTGGTAATAAATATGTTTGTCCCCGTTTCTGCACTTTGCATGGCCTAACTCATACCACTTAGAATAGAAAAGACCTGCATTTTATCTAAGGGTTTGTGTATTACTACAGTGTTAGTCTATAAAACTGATGAAAGAGGTCCCTGTTGCAGCACTATAAAATTGATTTTTAAACACTGTAATTTCTACTCACCTGTACACTGGGTGCCTTGTGTCTGGATTGTCCTTAAAGGTTGTGTCACTATACACAATGGATTTCTGAAATTTACAGCCAACTGGAAAAGTATCTCCAACAACTGCCCACTGCAAAGAAGAAAGATCAGCTTGTTTCCTATTGACCACATGGCACTGATATCATTTTATGTATACTTCTAACTATGAGCATAGTTAGATTTACAAGTAGTTAGCAGTATACAACATCCTTTGCTATCATCCTATATTCTGTTCTGCAGAGACATTAAAATAAACCTGTTATATGAGAAATAGGGGGCTGATATTGCTGCGCGCTTTCAGAAATTGCTAGTTGCCTGGATGTCATGCTGTTAAAATGAGTTTAAACCTTTCTAAATCACTGATCTAAAATTAGTATGCAGGAAGCAAAGTCAAAATATCTGATGCAATCTTTTTGTTAGAAGTAATTGACAAAAAAAATAAAATAAATAAAAAATAGAAGCCATCAGATCAGCATAACAGCCAAACAACTAGCATTTCAGAAGAGGCTGAAAGCATTGAAAGCCTATATATTTATTTAAATATCTACAGATGAAAAGAATACTGTAAAATGAGTGGTAATGTTCATTTATGCCTTCACACAAACCACTCATGGCTAAACTATAGCTTTGAGAAAAAATTCCTGGTGATATGAAACTAATAAAAGTCCCAACAAAAAGGAAAGAAAATTCAGAACAATTCGACTGTCCAATTAATAACACTCGGTGATTGAATGAAACAAAATATATTCCCAACTGATGAATGGCATGCTTACCAGATAGCAAGCCAAATCGAGCAGGTGGCTTGAACCCAGCCTGGGCCTTTATGAAACCGGTCACAGTAGGGTATGGCAATTTTCACTCGCGTGGAATTGGCGTGGAATCCATGAAAAATTAACCCAAAAAATATAATGGCAACATAGCGTAATACTAACATACAATTTAAAAAAATAAAAAAGAGTGATGCCGCGTACACACGGTCGTACTTTTCGTCTACAAAAGTCAGACAGCCTGTCCGACAGACTTCCGGCAGACTTTCGGTGGACTTGCGGCGGACTTGCGGCCTACTTTCTAACGAACGGACTTGCCTACACACGACCACACAAAAGTCGGTCGGATTCGTACGTGATGACGTACACCGGACTAAAATAAGGAAGTTCATAGCCAGTAGCCAATAGGTGCCCTAGCGTGGCTTTTTGTCCGTCGGACTAGCACACAGACGAGCGGATTTCGGGGTCCGTCGTAGTTACGAAGTAAAGTTTTAAAGCATGTTTCAAATCTAAAGTACGTCGGATTTGAGGCTAAAAAAGTACGTTGAAAGTCCGGAGAAGCCCACACACGATCGGATTACCAGCCAGCTTTAGTCCGTCAGCGTCCGTTGGACTTTTGTAGACGAAAAGTACGACCGTGTGTACGCGGCATGACACTCACATAGTGAGAGGAATAAATATCATATAAAACACCCAGTGTTTGAAGACAACAGATGGCACACGAAAGGCCTCTTTGCCAATAAAAAATATTTAGTGCAAATCATGCAGGTATGTGGATCCTCGTGAAGAAAACAGTGAATACACCAGCACCACACGGGGGGGGGGGCCTGCTTACCAGATGATAAATAACAAATGGTGAATCTTGTAATCTTGTGAGGTGTTAACCGAATCTACCAGTGAAGGGGTTAATACGTGCACCAAAACCGCATAAAAAGCCTGCTTACCAGATGTCAGACTTTCGGTGAGCAAATTAACTTATCAACCAGATGAATTGACCAACTAATGGAGAGAGCGATATAGATCCATCCCCTCAAACATATCAAAGGCTCCACGATTCACATGATGTAATTGGGGAATCCCAAGAAAAATTAAATAATGGCAAAATAGTGTGATACCATTACAACTGTGTCTAGGAGCCGCCTGCAGCTCCTAGACAGGCAAATTAAATAGGATTGGTCCCAGCACAGAACCCTGGGGAACCCAACTACCCACCCCTGACCATTCTGAGTACTCCCCATTTATAACCACCCTCTGAACACGCCCTTATAGCCAGTTTTCAATCCATGTACTCACCCTATGGTCCATGCCAACGGACCTTATTTTGTACCGTAAACGTTTATGGGGAACTGTGTCAAATGCTTTTGCAAAATACTGATACACCACATCTATGGGCCTTCCTTTATCTAGATGGCAACTCACCTCCTCATAGAAGGTTAATAGATTGGTTTGGCAAGAACGATTCTTCATGAATCCATGCTGATTACTGCTAATGATATCGCTCTTATTACTAAAATCTTGTATATAGTCCCTTATCATTCCCTCCAAGAGTTTACATACTATTGATGTTAGGCTAACTGGTCTGTAATTCCCAGGGATGTTTTTTGGGCCCTTTTTAAATATTGGTGCTACATTGGCTTTTCTCCAATCAGCTGCTACCATTCCAGTCAATAGAGTTAATTTGCTCACCGAAAGTCTGACATCTGGTAAGCAGGCTTTTTATGCGGTTTGGTGCACGTATTAACCCCTTCACTGGTAGATTCGGTTGACACCTCACAAGATTACAAGATTCACCATTTGTTATTTATCATCTGGTAAGCAGGCCCCCCGTGTGGTGCTGGTGTATTCACTGTTTTCTTCACGAGGATCCACATACCTGCATGATTTGCACTAAATATTTTTTATTGGCAAAGAGGCCTTTCGTGTGCCATCTGTTGTCTTCAAACACTGGGTGTTTTATATGATATTTATTCCTCTCACTATGTGAGTGTCACTCTTTTTTATTTTTTTAAATTGTATGTCAGTATTACGCTATGTTACCATTATATTTTTTGGGTTAATTTTTCGTGGATTCCACGCCAATTCCACGCGAGTGAAAATTGCCATACCCTACTGTGACCGGTTTCATAAAGGCCCAGACTGGGTTCAAGCCACCTGCTCGATTTGGCTTGCTATCTGGTAAGCATGCCATTCATCACTTGGGAATATATTTTGTTTCATTCAATCACCGAGTGTTATTAATTGGACAGTCGAATTGTTCTGAATTTTCTTTCCTTTTTTTTGGGACTTTTATTAGTTTCATCTTACCAAGAATTTTTTCTCACAGATATTTTTTTCACTGAGTTATTATTTAATTATTCACTTATTCATTTATTTATCAATCTAAGCGCGGCTTTTCCATTTTGTATTTGTTTTTGGTGTTTACCCCACTGACAGCTGCTGCTTAATTTATTGGTTTCTAGCGCAGTTTTTTCTTTTCTTAAACTATAGCTTTGCATCTTACTGCTTGAGGTGGTTCTCTAGCACTGTGGCCTTTATGAGATAGATGTCTCATTTCATGGATCAGGTACCTGAGGCTCATTATCCAGGGCCATAATCTTCCCAATATCATGTAACAAACCAACCAATTGGAACCAGTCTGAGGGAAGAAAATGTGTTAGACAAAAATTAGACACATGAGATAGACATCTAAAGCAGGAAATTGCTGTCCAAGATTATAACTTTTCCAGTAATTAAAGTTATTGTAAAGTCTTGTTTTTTTTAAATAACAAATGTTATACTTACCTGCCCTGTGTAGTGGTTTTGCACAGAGCAGCCCCAATCCCCCTCTTCTCGGGTCCCTGTTCTGTGCTCCTGGCCCCTCCCTCCTGTCGAGTGTCCCCACAGCAAGCAGCTTGCTTTGGGGGCACCCAAGCTGAGCTGCAACTCTGTGTGGCCATTCAGACATGAAGCTACGGTTTGGCCCTGCCCCCTCTCACTCCTGATTGGCTAACTGACTTTGATTGACAGCAGCGGGAGCCAATGGCGCCACTGATGTGTCTCAACCAATCAGGAGGGAGAGTCTCGGACAGCTGAGACACTCGTGGACATCGCTGGACAGAGATGGGGTTCAGGTAAGTATTAGGGGGGCTGCTGCACACAGAGGATTTTTAGCTTAATGCATAGAATTCGTTAAGATAAAAAAAAAACTTCTGCCTTTACAAACCCTTAAAGTGATTTTAGGTGGTAGAAATAAACAAACGAATATCATTGTAAACATATAAATTAAGTTAATGAAGATATACGGTATTAAGAATGACATATTTAAACAGAACTCCAAGCAAACAGCCAAAGCTGACACATAGGGGTTGAGTTGCTAAAACTGGAGAGCACAAAATCTGGTGCAGTTGTACATGGTAACCAATCAGCTTCTAACTTCAGCTTGTTCAATAAAGCTTTGACAAGTATGCTAGGTTCACACCTATGCGTCTTTGCGGGCCGCATTTGCGCAGGCACGGCAGCCTATTCAAATGAATAGATTGCTGTGCCTGCACTTCCGCAAAAAAAAGTGGTGCATGCACCTTTTCAAAAACATGACCGCAGGGAAATTTCCCACACCCGCACTGTGATTTTACATGCATGGGGTTGTCATTCAGTTTTCGCAGAGCAGTGCGTTTTCACTGCGGATGGTTGCGGGTGCAGAAGTCGCTGCAATTCCCACAGCCACACGCAGAAGTGTGAACCAAGCCTAAGCCTGAGTTTACACATGTGCGGCTGTGGTTTCGTGCCTGGGGTCCGGTGCGTGTTTGTTCACTGGTTCAGTTGCGATTCAGATCCAAATTTTTGCCTAAATCTGCACCTGAACAGGACCCAAACATGCACAGGATCCTTTTTCCATCTGGACTGCAGCCACCCTGGACATTGAGAGCCAGTCACTTTTGCCTGTCATGCCAATTGGATGCGGAAAAATCCGCATCCAATTCGCATGATTGGTTTCTATGCAGAGTTGCACTCTCTAGTTTTAGTAAATCAACCCCATTTTGTCCTAGAAAATACACATTGTGAGGCACTGGTTGGTAGGATTGTGGATGTTGTGTATATGTCACCTAGGTTTCCCACATAAGCCTAGAGGTTTTGTAGACCTTTGGATGAGATAAAGCCTCCGTTCTCAGGTCTATCACTTGCCCTGTAGCCAGACCTCATTATTAGTCTCATCTGTGCCCAGGCCTTCTCTCTTGTTCGTGTTCTCTCTTGTTCTCCCTGCTGTAGGAGCCTGCTGCTCGTGAAAAAGCTGAGTGCTGAAAAAACACTAAGGCCTCTTTCACACAGGGCAGACCCCACCAGTGGATCTGCCTACTCAGTAGGAGATCTCCCTGCTGATACCCACTGAGCAAACGGGTAACAGGTCTGTGTCCACTCTGCTGATGCTGAGCAGACACAGCCTGCTGTTTTCTATGGGGCGGTCGGATGGAAACAAACCGCCTGTCTGTTTCCATACTACTGTCACCCGATCCGCCAGACGAATGGGGGAAAGCATCCCCAACCATCTGTTTTTAGCGGACAGGATGGGATCGGGTGTCAGCGGACACATGTCCACTGACATCCGTCGCTCCATAGATAGCAATGGAGGTTCCGATTGGGTCCACCTGAAAAACGGACAGGCAAACCCAATCGGAACGTTCGCGTGAAAGGGGCCTTAAAAATGAAAGTGCTTCCTGTTTGTTTTGGGGAACCCTGTAGGAATGCTCCTTGGGGAGGAGCGTCAGGCCCCCCTCATACACATTAATCACAAAAATTACCCAATAAAATCTGTTGTATGTCATTAGATCTGACAAGTTATACAAACATAGAAAATAAATAAATTATATAATTAAAGTAAATGCATGAATCCATGTACAAACACTTGAGCAAGCCTTACGGTTGTGGCCAGGGGCGGACTGACAACTCATGGGGCCCCCGGGCAATAGGAGATTATGGGGCCCCCCAGGCAATTAGAGATTATGGGGCCACACAGTATACACACACACACACACACAGTATACAATCACACAGTAGACACATACATGTACACACAGTATACACAGACATGCTTCTATTGGCTGAGAAGGTACTGGAGAGGTGGGGCAGCTATAATCTCGGGATTTTTAGACCAAAAGGATGTCGGTAAGGGACATTTCAGAGACAGATGTAAAAAAACACAGATTTTTACATACTGTCCCTGGTTTTACTGAGGCTGGCAACCCTGATGGGGCCCCCTAGTGGCCCGGGGGCCTCGGGCAATGCCCGAGTGGCCGCATGGTAGGGCTGGGGAAAAAATCGATTTAAATCTTGAATCGAGTTGAGAGGTCAAATCGATTCAAAATTTAAGCAAATCGATTTTTTTTCACCGCGCCGGTCCTGAGCCGCTGCGGGCATGAGTTTTTATGCGAGGCCGCGGCTTCTGTCTAGTCCGCGGCTTCGGCCGGACGCTGCGGACTAGGCTGAAGCCGCGGCTTCGCCTAAAAACTCCTGCCTGCAGCTCCCCAGGACTGGCGCTGACACCGCGCCGGTCCTGAGGAGCTGCGGGCAGGAGCCTTTAGGTGAGGCCGCGGCTTCGGCCTAGCCCGCGAGGCCGGACGCTGCGGACTAGGCCGAAGCTGCGGCCTCGCCTAAAAACTCATGCCCGCAGCGCCTCAGGACCTGCGGGGTGTCCAAAAAAAAAAAACTCGATTCGAATCGTGAATCGAGTTTTTTTTAAGAAGATCGAAGATTTTTTTTTTAAAGAAAATCTCCCAGCCCTACCGCATGGTCAGTCCGCTCCTGGTTGTCGCTAAACCTACTTCTACATCAAAATGTTCTTTCTAATCGACTTTTCTCACTAATTAGGTTGTGCTTGCACACACACAATTGAAGGCTACCTTCCTTAGGAGTGTAAGCACTCTAGTATAGGTGGTTCACATTAGCTGCCAAAATAAGTTTCAAATTGATACAATATGCCAGAGTAAATATTTTACAAATGATTGCATTTAAAATATCGCTTCCCGAGATAAATTTTGAATATATTTCTCCAGAAAAAATACTGGAGGAAAAGGTGATAAAGAAAGCTAAACTATTGAACCAGGATGATGAATTGCTAAATCAGAAGCGTGCCACCTGTCTGGCTGTGCATTGTGAAAAATATGTGTAACTTTCAAGGTAGTTAAAACAGTACAAATATGTGTATTTCAGCTGTGTATTTAATTGTTTTCAAATAAGCATAAAAAGAAAAAAGGGTGTTGCCCACGGGAATCAATAACATAAATGCTTTTATTTTCTAAACTGTATAATATTATCAGCAATAATCTGAGTAACTGCAGTCACACCACTAATTTTGTTCACAATGGTTATTAAAATAATAGCTTTATATAATACAAAATCATGTTTCCAGAAAAGGCTATCATCTTCAAAGGCTATATTTACCATTGAGTAACCAAGTAGTGGTTGAAACATTGTGGTTAATGGTATAAACAGTAAACAGGCCCCACATAATTGTGGCATTTGTGTATGTGTATAGTAAAATGCAATAGACATTGTTCAAAGAGAAAGCAAGAATAAATATGCATAAATGATTACAATACCCAAGGTAAGGTGACCAAATGTTCAAAATGAAATCTGGGGACACCCTACTGACCATTCCCACTTTTTTGGGGGGTAGGGAGGGGTGAAGCAGGTGCCATGGATAATAGTGGCACCAAAGTACGCTACACAAAATGCTGGGTGTGGCCAAAAAGTGCTAAAAGTGTGAGTGGCTTAAAGCGGTATGGTCTAATAACACATAAAGCCTCGTACACACCACTAGCAGGTTGAAGGAAAAAAAACTGTCAGCTCTGGTCAAAGTCACAGCACGATCCGATGTTAGTACAGCGATCTCCCCCCGCTGAGCTGTTGTGTTCTGACAGGGGGCGGTCGCCCCCCCCCCCCCGCCAGAACACTCCGATCAGTGCTCCCATTGGCTGAGATTCGGAGCCAGTTGGCTGCTAGTTTTCCAGCATGCTCATCGGACAGAAGCCGGCCAAACAGCTGGCTTCTGTAGGACCAGCAGCCATACACGTGGGCCAAATGTCGGCTGGTTTTTATTGAACCGCCTGATGTCGCCTGGCATTCGTCCCATGTGTACGGTGCTTTAGTACAGCGATCTCCCCTGCTGTGCTTTTGTGTTCTGACAGGAGAATGGCCAACCTGCCAGAACACTCCAGTCAGTGCTCTCAGTCATTAGCTGAGAGAGCTGATCGGGAGCTGATCGGCAGACCTTGTTCGGTAATGCCATATGTCGGGCCGTATATGACGGACGGTTTCTATTGAACCTGCTGATGCCAGGCGATATTTGGCCCGTGTTTACAAAACACGCAGAGTGTGGAGGCCAACCTTCCCATCCCCCTATAACAAAACCAACTTCAGCACAAATTCCCTGTTCCCTGAAATTAACTCACTGGACCTTGGTGTTGGCATGGTGTTGCTGGTGAGTCCCCACAGACCACCATCTGCTGGTCAGTTCCCTCCTCCCATTACCATCTCAAGACCCAGATGTGCACTGCAGGTCACCATCAAAAAGAAAAGCAAGGCGGTAAATATCCTTACCTCCCTCAAAAATGTCTACACAAGCTAAGAGCAGAGGGACTGGGTAGACCATGTTATATTAACACGTGCCATCATCATAACCCCTGACACACCCGGGTGCAGACACACTCCTCCCCTCCCTCCTCCTGCTCCAGGCCAATCACAGAATTGGTGCTACGATGGATTACCCTATAGCCGCCTGGACCCGGGACACCATTATTAAAGCTGGAAAGAAATCAGGGACACATTCTTTCAACCAGAGACAAAATTGGGGTAATTTTTTTTTCTGGGGACAGCACTCTAATATCTGGGATTGTGGTCACCTTCCCCCTAAGTCCATGTCATTTTAATGTGGAAGGCAAGTCAAAACCTAACTAAGCTTAAATCTACTCCGCCCCCCACTCTAATGCCCCGTACACACGGTCGGATTTTCCGACGGAAAATGTGTGATAGGACCTTGTTGTCAGAAATTCTGACCGTGTTTAGGCTTCATCACACATTTTCCATCGGATTTTCCGACACACAAAGTTTGAGAGCAGGCTATAAAATTTTCCGACAACAAAATCCGTTGTCGGAAATTCCGATCGTGTGTACACAAATCCGACGGACAAAGTGCCATGCATGCTCAGAATAAATAAAGAGATGAAAGCTATTGGCTACTGCCCCGTTTATAGTCCCAACGTACGTGTTTTACGTCACCACGTTCAGAATGATCGGATTTTCCGACAACTTTGTGTGACCGTGTGTATGCAAGACAAGTTTGAGCCAACATCCGTCGGAAAAAATCCTAGGATTTTGTTGTCGGAATGTCCGATCAATGTCCGACCGTGTGTATGGGGCATTAGCATATTCTATCTACCCTATAAAAGGAAAGCTGTCTATACTCACCTACTGAAGTTGCTTTGGTCTGGTCACATGATCTCTCCAGCACCTGCTTCGGTGAAGATTGACTGATTTAAAGTGTATAAAGTCTAAACATTTTTTACTTTAAAGCATTCCCTGCATTAAGGTAAAAAATAATTAGGTAACAGTAACACCCTCTCACCTCCCATTATACTTACCTGTGCCTTCACTCAATCCAGCACCGTGCCCATCTGTAGGGGCACTTCCAGCTCTCACAAGGGAGTGGGAGCCATCAGCTCCTGCTGCTGTCAGTCAAATCTTGTGACAAAGGAGCGAGGGGGCCGGGCCGAGCCACACTGTCTGTCTATGAACACAGGCAAAGCAGCTCAAGATTGAGCCCGCAGGTGTGGCACCATAGGAAGTAGCTTCACCAAGCAGAGGAGGAGCCAGGAGTGCCAGTGGGAGACCCCAGAAAAAGAGAACTGGGGCTGCTCTGTGCAGTTCCACTGCACAGAGCAGGTAAGCATAACATGTTTGTTATAAAAATAAAAAAAAATTAAACTTTGCAATGACTTTAAGCACTGCTTTCATCTTGTGTGTATCATCTTATATATTAGCTGGAAAGTGTCACATGGTTTGTAGAATATGCACATACCTTTGTCAGGATGAGCCATGCGAATGCCCTCTGCTGTTTGATATGCATGAAAGGAGTTTGGGAAATCCACATCAGGGTCAGATTCATCCACCAAGTTATCCAGCAAACTGAGCGCTTCCATAACAGTCATCTTCTTGTGGTTGCATGAACCCCACAAGGCATGCTGAAAAGACAATTTTACAAAGGCTGCCATTCCAAGATATATTTAGTTTTTAAAAAATACAGTAAACACTAAAAAGTAAAAAAGGGAAAAAATGTAACTTGATAAATCTATAGTGTCTACTGTATATGTTGGTTTGGCAATTCATACAATGACCCTTTGTTCTCAGATCCATAGTTTTTTTTTTTGCATGCAAAAATGTTGTTGTGTGTCCAGATAATGCAAAAGACTCTATTCATGGGACATACTGTAGATATATTCTGGCAATACAGTGCTTTCTATTGTATATAAACACATTTGTAAACAAACCTCTCTGTGATGACAGTGGTGTCAGATCCCACCATGCTGCCACCAATACATGACAATGGCACTCTTAGTTTCACCCTGCACAAAGATTTTTTAGCTTGTGGGATCACAATCTAGGTGCCAGCAGACTGAGAGTGATCAAAACTGGGTTTAGTTATTAGCACAGTTAACCAGTTACACACCCAACACACTACATGTGTTGTTTCGGAAATACAAACTGTTCACAATATTGGCAATAAAAATGACGACTTTTAAGAAATGTCTGTAATACACACTATCACGACAGACAGGAATATTTCAGAGATTTGTATTATAGTAGTTTCTTTCAAATCTGCATTAGTGCATTAGGGAACTTTCACACTGAGGCGTCGGCGGCTATTTTTAGCGGCGCTTTACCGTCGTTTTAGCGGTGCTTTTCAACCGCTAGGGAGGTGATTTTAAAAGCACTGGCACTTTGCTGGCGCTTCGGCGGCACTGCCCACTAATTTCAATGGGCAGGGGCACTTTAGGAGCGCTCCAGTGTGAAAGCACTCAGGTTTTCACACTGGAGTGACAGAAGAGGTGCTTTACAGGCGCTTTTGCAGGCGCTATTTTTAGCGCTATAGCACCTGTAAAGCCCCTTAGTGTGAAAGTAGCCTTAGAGATAGTGATTAAAGTGGTTGTACACCTCTGGCATAAAATACGAACAAAGTAACCCTATACAGTGTGTGCTTGTCTCAATTCAGAGCACTAAGTGTCACTTTTCTGTTGCCTCATTCCTCTGCTATCAACATGAGTCACTTCTGACAGGTTTTCCTGAAAACCAAGAGGTAAAAAGATGACGGGGAGGGAACTCCAGCACACAACCTGTGATTGACAGCCTCAGCTCTGTTGCTGTGTGAAGGGGGAGGGGTGTCCCTTCCCTCCAATCTGCTCTCAGAGCTCTCCTCAGTTGTGCTCTGCAGAGTGCAACTTCAGCTCCTTTCCCTCTGCTTTCTGAAAGCTCAGAGAAGCTGTATAAATTCTGTACCTTGAACAGCTGTAGAGAAGAGAAGACTGAAGATAAACAGGTACACCTTATACAGGAGTATTTGTTTCATCTCTGTGTGTCACCTGAGGCCAGTCACTTCACTGGGTATATGTGAGCGTTTACAACCACATAAGTAAAGTAATATTAAAGGCAATTTTTTTTTTAAATAGCAAACATGTAATACTTGTAATACTGTGTTTTGCACAGAGCAGCCCCGATCCTCCTCTTCTCAGGTCACCTGCCAGCTCTTCTGGCCCCCCCCTCCTCTGTCGAGTGCCCCCAGAGCAAGAAGCTTGCAATTGGGGCACCCAAGCAGCTCCTGAGCCACTGCTCTGCATGTCCACTTACACACAGAGCCCCAGAGAGCTGCTGCTCTTGTGCACATCGCTGGATCGTGATAGGGCTCAGGTAAGTATTAGGGGAAGCTGGGGGGGGCTGCTGCACACAAAATGTTTTTACCTTCATGCATTCTATGCATGAAGGTAAAAACTTTGAAACTTTAGAACCACATTAAAGCTTTTGTTAAGTGAATTTGTATCCATTTTAAGATGTTTGTGGCCCGGGTGTATGATTATCCTATGAACAAAAGCTTTTAATTTAACCTGTGCCACAGACTGTCAAATTCAAAAGAATAAAATGGTACCACAGTATTTATGAGTTCTGGGAGTGCCCAGCAGGTTTTGTGCTGTCCTAGGCCTCACTAAACTCGTGCACCCTATAATTTAAATATGACCCACCCCTTCCTGTCAAGGCCACACCCCTTGCTGTTTACGACCCGCCCTGAAATTTTCGAGTGGGGACACTAGTTCTGAGGGCCTGGGGGTGGGGAGGGGGGACAATGGATTCCCTTAATTTGCATAGATTTCCTCTCACTTACTGTCGGCCTAGGCCAGGATACAGCGTTGGCGCCCAAGCCTTATTATCATCACACTCCCATCTTCTACTATTCCCATTTTGGACCATGCCTTTGTCTTTTCATTTTTTTTATCTTTTATCGGCCAGCAGAATTTAGTTATTTAAAGTGAGGATGTATGAAGGATACCTTCTGAAAACACTAGATCCCTGGCTGTCATGCAGATCCAGTGGCTTTCTAACTTCTAAGACACTAATGAAATGAGGAGATCTAAATTTACTTTCTCAATCTGCATGTTTGTGCTGGTCAGTATCTTTATGGATTAATGCCAGACACAGGCCAACGACGAGCATTTTTAAAAGGTCAGCAATGGCAGCCTTCATATGTCTTCCAGACAGGTTTATTTTAGTAATTGTCTTCTGTCTAGAGAGAAAGTAATAAGAAATAGGCATTGCAACTGGCAATTGGCCTTCAGAAAGTGACCACCTTTTTATCAATTTTAAAAACTTACATTATAACTAAAAGCAAAACTGTTTTTTTCAGTTTTGAATATAGTGAAGAGGGACTAGAGAACCTATCAGGGTTCTATTGCTGTCTGTGCCCCTGTTAGGGAGATTCGCCCTCTCTGTTTGTCCTGTTTACCATTATCATTAGAAATGAAATTAAAAGAAAATCCCAAAATTTTAGGTTGACATTAGAACACTAATGAAGGCAATTTTCCAATGCGGACACTAGTTCTGGTGACCCTGGTGACACACCGGGATTCAATCACTTTTAACCACTTCACCCCCGGAAGGTATACCCCTCTTCCTGACCAGGCCCTTTTTTGCGATACGGCACTGCGTTATTTAGACTAACGACTGCGGGGTCGTGCGACACTGTACCCAAGTTAAAACATTTTCCTCACAAATAAAGCTTTCTTTTGGTGGTATTTAATCACCTCTGCGGTTTTTATTTTTCGCGCTCTAAACAAAGAACGACTGACAAGTTTTGGGGTTTTTTTACAGAAAAGAAGACAAGTTTGAAAAAAAAAAAAAAAAAACAGTATTTTTTACTTTCTGTTCTAAAACATATCTAATAAAAAAAATGTAAAAAAAAATCTAATTTCTACAGTAATTTAGGCCAATATATATTCTGCTCCATATTGTATATTGATTGGTAGTTTGCACAAAATGTTTTATATATATATATATACATACATACATATATATATACTTTTTTTTAAAGTAATGGCAGCGACTTACAGCGGGACTGCGATATTGCGGCGGACAAATCGGACACCTAACTGACACTTTTGACACTTTTTTTGGGGGACCAGTGACATTGCTAAAAATATGCACCGTCACTGTACTAATGACACTGGCAAGGAAGGGATTAACATCAGGGCCGATCAAAGGGTTAACTGTGGGCCTAGCTAATGTTTCAGTGTAGTGGGGGAGATGCTTTTACTAGTAGAAGACATAGATCAGTGTTTTTGCTTTACAGGAACACAGGATTCATGTCTTCTGTACTGACAGAATGACAATCTGCTTTGTTTACATAGGTCAGTGTAACAAATGATCAGCGGGTGCTGGTGGAGATCGGGTCTGCGGGACCCGCTGATCAGCTCCAGCTGTGTAAAATCACAGCGGGAGCACTCACGCACAAAACCCCGAATGCAAAATCACGTATATATATATATATATATATATATATATATATATATATATATATGCAATTCTGTGCAGCACAGCTGACCTGCAGCAGTAAATCTGCTATGGGGCGGTCGGGAAGTGGTTAAAGGAATTTCCTCTCAAGTTCTGTTTTAGCTATGGGATAGAAAGTGAAGGGAAATCTCCTCATAGGAATACAGATGGCAAAAAAAAAAAAAAAATGACAGGGCTTATAGCCCTACCTTACTCTATCCAAAATGAAAACAAAAAAGTTTTGTCTTCAGTTACACTTTAAAACTTGCATCTTTATGATATGTTTCTTACAGGAGCAGAATAGCATTTGGTGCAAAATGCTCTTTTTTAGGGTATATTTGCACACATTAATTTACAAGCATATGTATTGTATATGCGTAAATTGCAACACTGGCAGCTAGAAGAGGATGAAGAAGAATTTTATGTGAATAGCTGAATACGCGTGTTTACGCACTTGTTTGCGCATATATGCAAGGTCTTTACTGTGAAGACTTTACAGAACACAACTTTTACTCAGGATCTTTCTGCCAGTAAGGTCCTGCATATGAACATCAATAAATAATGTCCATGTACAAGAGGTCTAAAACAACCAGCCCTTATCTGTTCAACACCACAATGTGACTCCATACTCCATATACCGCAGACACAGTAAAAACCCCTTTGATATAAATATTAGAGATTGGGCTTATTCATTAAATCTAAGAAAACATGAGATCAAAGCACAAATGAGACAATCCAATATGCTTGTGCAATGAGCACTTTACAGCCTCTTCAGAACCAGTTAGTTGTAGCTAGCATTATCTTCAAGTCAGAAAAAGATAATAAGTCATATGAAATGTAAAGTGGGAAATGACAGATATGGTTGTTGGTTACCTAATGGAAAGGTCAGGCTGATCAATAATGAAATATTTGTCCAGATAAGAGAATAATATTTGTTTTGTACCTGTTTCTTTGTATAGCACTATATTTTTGGAACACTTAGTACTATATAACTGTTAAATAAGATTTCCAGACACAACATTTTTTACAGTTACATTGGTCCAGCTTGCACCCAGTGGAGAGGGGGACTTCACCGCCCCACCTATCCACCCTGTCCGTTTAAAGAGCGCTTTGCATTCGTTAAGAGGATGCAAAGCGTTTTCTGCATAGCATTTATGGCTGACCTCCTGTGTTCACAATGCAGCAGGGCAGGTGGTTGGCATGGGACCCAGAAGCTAAGAGATCACTAGAGTAGCGGTGTCTACTACAGTGATTTCCAGCTTCTAGAGGTATCCCATATGCATGGTATATATATAGTTACATTAGTCCAAGCTTGATCAATGTAACTGTGTAAAAAATATCATACCTGGCATTCATCTTTAACTATTTTGTAATTGTAGCACTCTGGTGTTTAGGCAGGGTTGCTAATAAATTTAGCTTGCCAGGTTGTAATTTATAGCCCCCATCTAGATCCTGCGATGTCCACGAGTGCCTCGGCCATCTGGGACTTCCCCCCTTATTGGGTGAGACACAGCAGCGGTGCCATTGGCTCCCGCCGCTGTCAATCAAAGTCAGTTGGCCAATCAGGAGAGAGAGGGGGGTGGGGCAGAACCGCGGTTCCGTGTCTGAATGGACACACAGAGCTGCGGCTCAGCTCAGGTGCCCCCATAGCAAGCTGCTTGCTGTGGGGGCACTCGGCTGGAAGGAGGGCCAGGAGCGCCAGCGAGGGACCTGAGAAGAGGAGGATCTGGGATGCTCTGTGCAAAACTACTGCACAGAGTAAGTAAGTATAACATGTTTGTTATTTTTAGACAAAAAAACAAAAACAAGACTTTACAATCACTTTAAGAGGCTGTCTACTTGCCTCTATGGAATCGCTTCCTATGTAGCTGAGCCAGTGAGATGTTGCTCTTATCACTACCGATCAAGATTCAGCAGTATTCAGGCCATTCAGCCATTCTCAACCTTTTAAATTCTGAGGAACCCTTGAAATAACTTTCCAGTCTCAGGGAACCCCTGCTAATAATTACTATAGCCACAGTACATCTGATACATAAGCGAGGTGATTACTGAGAAAAATGCCCCTTACATGTGTGGTCACCTATAACTGGCCTTCACAGCAAGGAGCACATGGAAGGGCAAACGCATGAAAGACAAAAACAGAACATTCCATAGCTCAACTCGCCGACCAGTCTGCCAACCGACCAAATTAACCTGTTTAACAGTCTGCGTTAAAAACAGGGGCTTAGTTAACATTTGCAAACCCATGCGTAAGCTGCAAGGCCTCTTCACGGCACCTATTTTGTCCTATTTTCCATACAGGAGGTCTGTTTCCATCCGATTGCTCCATAGAGGAGTGCGGGACTGTGTCTGTGTTCGCTCTGCATAGCAGAGCGGACACAGACCTGTCACCTGCTGTGCTCTATATGTGAAAATTGGCCGCTTACCGAATCAAATGATTCCACCAAGAGATTATATGCGTGTGAATGGAAGCGCCTCTGAAGACAAGTGGTCAGCCAGCTACAGGGAATTTATCCAGGCTTATGGTGCTCCTTAACCATTAAAAGACAAGCCGCGGCAGTTGAACTGCGGCAGGTTGGCTCTCCTTGGCGAATCTGCGTCATTGTACGTCGGCCGCTTTAAGACCACTAGGGGTTGCACGTGTGAGACGCAGGAGCTGATGCACGTGGCTGGCGGCCGCAATGTCCGCTGGCCACCCGCGATCGCTCCTGAGAGAGACAGAACGGGGATCTATCAGTATAAATAGACAGATCCCCATTCTGTCGGGGGCAGATAGACAGATCTGCTGTTCCTAGTGATAAGGAACAGCGATCTGTCTCCTCCTCCAGTCACTACACTTCCTCCACAGTTAGAAACACCTTCCTAGGGAACACTTAACCCTTTGATTGCCCCCTAGTGTCAACCCCTTCCCTGCCAGTGACATTTATACAGTAATCAGTGGCTATTTTTAACACTGATCGCTGTATAAATGTCACTGGTCCCAAAAAAGTGTCCGATCTGTCCACCACAATGTCGCAGTCCCGCTAAAAATCGCTGATCACCGCCATTACTAGTAAAAAAATTTATATAATAAAAATGCCATAAATCTATCCCCTATTTTGTAGATGCTAAAACTTTTGCACAAATCAATCAATATATGCTTATTGCGATTTTTTTACCAAAAATATGTAGAAGAATACATATCGGCCTAAACTGATGAAGAAATGTGTTTTTTTTACATTTTTTTGGGGATAT
Organism: Lithobates septentrionalis; assembly: GCA_037952835.1. NCBI lineage: Eukaryota > Metazoa > Chordata > Amphibia > Anura > Ranidae > Lithobates > Lithobates septentrionalis. The sequence goes on along the minus strand of JBBDGP010003535.1, from coordinate 640,708 downwards.
TTATTATAGCAAAAAGTTAAAAAATATTGTTTTTTTTTTCAAAATTGTCGGTCTTTTTTTGTTTATAGCAAGAAAAAAAAACGCAGAGGTGATCAAATACCACCAAAAGAAAGCTCTGTGGGGGAAAAAAAGGACATAAATGTTATTTGGGTACAGCATCGCACGATTGGGCAATTGTCAGTTAAAGCGGCACAGTGCATTATCGCAAAAAATGGCCTGGTCAGTAGCCTCCCTGGCGGTATGATTCTGTCAGATTTTTGCGTCTCAAAGCGGTACAATTGTCTTGCATAGAAATTTGGCGTTTTATATTGTAGGCCTGTAATTCTTAGGAATAACTCACTTAAATCTGTCCAAACAAGAGTCTAGTAGACATCCCGGGTATGATAAAGTTTGAAACACAAAATCATAAATTATAATATAATAAATAAATATAAATAATTATAAAAAATAATAATATAATAATAATAAAATGAATTTCCCCACGATTCACTATCGCTCAATTCTGCAAGTGTTCTAATTTGTTATCGCTGTTTTCTAGCTGGTCTAAAACCACTTTTGCCGTAAAGGGACACTTTTGGTTGCTATGGACAATATCAAGTTTCCAGGCAGAAAGACCAGTATATATAATATAAAACTGCATGCAGGGCATTGGACAAAGCACTGGGGACAAAAGGGTTGTGAAATAATTTCACAGTAATGTAATCTGTAAGAATATTTTTTTAATTTGCCGCTAGGCTCCTCCCCGTGCGACGCGACGCTTGCAGGGAACGGAGCCCGGCACACAGGACATCGGGGCGGAGGACACAGACCGCAGACACAGCGGGGGGACATGGCAGGATCCGGGGGACAAGGTAAGTACACTGCACCAGGATCCTGCAATGCAATCCCGAGTGTGGCTTGGGGTTACCGCTTTTGGTACTAAAATTTAACCCCGAGCCACACTGGGGAAAACTGCCAGGGAGGTTAAAGGGGCAAATCCTTCCGGTTCCTAAGTAGTTAATCTCGTTAATCACATCATATGGTTATAAAAGATAATTGAAGATGCTCATAGTGCATTAATGTGTATAAAGCTGGTTTATTAAATACAAATTGCACTTGATGTGATTTACGAGATTAAGGAGCACCATAAGCCTGGATACATTCCCTGAAGCTGGCTGAATACTTGACTTCAGAGGCGCTTCCATTCACACGCATATAATCTCTTGGTGGGATCATTTGGTTTGGTAAGCAGCCAATTTTCACATATAGAGCGCAGCAGTGACACACGTTCCATTGTGGATTATTTCAGCTGCACCACAAACAGTTTGTTGTATTTGCATGTGGGAAAAGTTGGAGTATCATCGTTTCACTAAACACATCGAATTGTGGAGCACTGGACTATTTATGAACTTTTTGCACCATTTATTATTTGTCATTTTTTGTGAACAGATCGTGGCTATTTACCCAAAAAATTATTTTGCTGTAATTCACTTGATACACCGTTCTAGGCAGCAGTTTTTTTATTTCACCTATTTTCAGCTTAGCGCACCTTTTTGTAATGTTTACTGAGTACTACGTTAAATAGGTCACCCAAACAAGGAAGGAGAATGAGCCTATAATATTCAAAATACCAGTGCAAATCCTTTATTCAAGGTTATTAAGTACTTGAGATTAAACATATTTACTATATGTTGTGGATACAAAACAAGGCATGTGTTGGGTTATTGATCAGGTTGTGGTAAATTATACTTTAATGAAGTCTCTTCTGATATGTCTGTTAAACTTAATATACTTTCAGTTGATAAATTGCTTTTCCAATGTTGGTTCTAATCTTTGTATGATACAGAACATATCAGGTAACCTTCAACAAGTTAACCCTTTTTTGGACATTATTCCTGAATATGTTTAAATCAGGTTATACGGATAAAATTGTCTCATCTCAGAGAGCTTTGAAAAGGCTTGGTTACAGTCAGCTTCAGGCAAAAATATGCATTAAACAATTCTTTCTCTGATTTTCATTGAAAGCATATGTGCAGATTAATCGCTATGGATTAGTTAAAGTGAATTGATGAGTGCACACATTGCTTAGGTTCAAGCAATATGAGAACACACAACTGAATGACTTTGGAAAGTGTCTCTTCTCCTTTCCTCTTCCCCCTGGTTCCCATTTCACTCCCTGTTGTCAAATTTTAGCCAGAGTGAGGGTCTGATAGCAAACAGCTTCTGCTGGGCTGTCTTTAGAAAACCCATACTGGTCCATGAATTTCGTGTTATGAGTGCATCCTGTATGATATGTTTGTTAGAAGAATTGTAGTAGTAGTGTGTGGACCCATAGATCTCCTGTATGCTACCCTTTCATGTCTCTTATTTATACCCTGCAGTGACCTCAATTAGGGGAAAGGCTGGAGTTGTGCAAGCATGACTATAGCTTAACAAAATAGGAGATATCTTGATTTGTTAATAAATAAATATACTACAAAGTAATAATTATCTTTACCGTGTGTATATATACTGTGTATTTACTGATTGATATATATATATATATATATATATATATATATATATATATATATATATATATATATATATATATATGTATATATATATATATATTTGTGTGTGTGTGTAGCCAAGTCCCAGGCCCCTTGGGGCCTAATGGTGACCTCCAAAGTTAGGGACAGCTGACGTCCTTCGTAGAGTGGGTTACAAGGCATAGTGAGTGTAATGCAAGGTAGATTGATGGGTGCCAGACACTTCTTGAATGCAAAGAGATTTATTGTCTCCTAAACAGAACTGTGGGAGAGAGGGTTAGGGCCAGGACACCCTTTAGTAGTAATAATTGGCAGACTCCGAGACTTCTATAGGCAGACAGCCATGCAAGGAAAAGCATCAGGCTGGACACCACATCTGCATGAGTATGCCTGCTGTCTCCTATGGCAACAATCTTGTAACAGTTTCTAACAATGGTTGCAATGAACTCCTTCACTTCTTCTACAATCTCCTATTGTAGAACTTCACTCAGCTGAGTTCCCAGTCTTTCACTAGACTAACAGATCCACTCGCCACTGGATTTCCTGAGCTCTTCCAATCTTCTCACTCAGTATCTTCCTCAAACGTCACCCCGCTTCCCTGCTGGGTCCCTAGCTTGGCACTCACAGATACTCCTCAAGCATCACCCCACTGGCCTGCTTGATCCCTGGCTTGGCACACAATAATGCTCCGCAAGCGTCACCTCCACTGGCTGGGTCCCTGGCTTGGCACTTGCTGAAGTTTTCCCAATTCTTCACCGTCCTCGGCTTGTGAGAATACTGCTCAGGTACTTTCTTTAGCTACTCACAGTGGTCTCTGGTAGCAAGGTGGATGGTCCCTTAGTGGCGACAGCTTTCCCTCTACCTCCGACCACAGCTGGTTCTTCGACCGGCAAAACCGCTATTTCTGGTTGGACTGCAAGCCGCAGTCCCAACCCTATGCTGTTCTCTTGCTTCTGGATAGGCCCTCAGACAGCCTAGCAGCCAGATGTCCCCGAGTATAGGCCCAAGGCTTATGGATTAGCAACCCAGGATATTACAACACACGTCCACCCAGACAGCTGTCCAGGTGGCAAAGAATGCCGGTCACCTTACCCCACCCAAATAAATAGGTTCTCCCAGCAGGTCAAGGGATCCAAGAAAATCCTTGCCCATTCGCTAAGACACCCCATTTATTCCTAGTCTGTACTTGCAATGCTCTTGTCTTGTCTAATGTCACCAGGTACCCGGCCACCTAGTGACAGAAGAGAGAAGTGCAGCAATTTCAGAGTTAAGGCGAAATCAATTGACCTCATGACAATTAGCCAAGGCAACTATCACTTGGCAGATAAATTTAATAGGAACCCTGCCTAAACACCAGGGTGCTACATATATATATATATATATATATATATATATATATATATATATATATATATATATATATATATATATATATACAGTATCTCACAAAAGTGAGTACACCAGGGGCGGACTGACCATTCGGTCATAAGGACGCCGACCGAGGGCCCGCGGCCAGTAGGGGGCCCGTGAGAAGCTCCTAAGAGATGCTCATCGAATCTAGGGGTATGCTGCTGCCGGGCTGTGGCGGAGCCGTTCTGCCGCTGTGGGGGGGCCCAAGACAGAGCATTTCCCCCCCGCACCTCTGGCTTTCAGTTTGGGATGCAGTGGGGGGAGTGGGAGGCGGCGATCGGCAGATCTATGGTGCTTGTATTTCTTCTTCACCATAGAGCTGGCGATTGTCACCTCCCACCTCCCCCTGTGCTGGGGGTTGGAGGTGCACAGCCAGGTACAGGGGAACTTCTGGGGGGTTAAGTCTGGGGACCCTGATGTGTAGGGGGAGGCTCTCTGGGGACCCCGATGTATGGGGGGCTCTCTGGGACCCTGATGTATGGGGGACTCTCTGTGGACCCTGATGTATGGGGGGGCTCTCTGGGGACCCTGATGCATGGGGGGCTCTCTGGGGACCCTGATGTATAGGGGGCTCTCTGGGGACCCTGATGTATGGGGGGCTCTCTGGGACCCTGATGTATGGGGGGCTCTCTGTGGACCCTGATGTATGGGGGGGCTCTCTGGGGACCCTGATGCATGGGGGTCTCTCTGGGGACCCTGATGTATGGGGCTGGCTCACTGGGGACCCTGATGTACGGGGGGCTCTCTGGGGACCATGATTTATGGGGTGCTCTCTGGGGACCCTGATGTATAGGGGGGGCTCTCTGGGGACCCTGATGTATGGGGGGGCTCTCTGGGGACACTGATGTATGGGGGGGCTCTCTGGGGACCCTGATGTATGGTGGGGCTCTCTGGGGACCCTGATGTATGGGAGACTCTCTGGGGACCCAGGTCTATGGGGGGCTCTCTGGGACCCTGATGTATGGGGGGGCTCTCTGGGGAGTGGGACAAAGACAATTCCATAGCTCAACAACCAGTCTGCTGACCAACCAAATTAGCCTGTCTAACCGTCTGTTAAAAGCAGGGGTTTAGTTAGCACACATTTGCAAACGCATGTGAAAGCTGCAAGGCCTCGCAGCTTTCACATGCGTTTGCAAATGTGTGCTAACTAAACCCCTGCTTTTAACAGACGGTTAGACAGGCTAATTTGGTTGGTCAGCAGACTGGTTGGTGAGTTGAGCTATGGAATTGTCTTTGTCTTACATGTATATGCCCTCCATGTGCTCCTTACTGTGAAGGCCAGTTATGGGTGTGGGCGGTGGCCAGTGTTTTGTTACTGTACGTAAATTTGGGTCAGGGACACACTGGATACCTTTGCTGCCATTGTGCTCTTGCTGGGTGTCCAGTGTGCTCCTGTCCCTTTAAGGGGGCTTGGGCCGCCTCCAGGCTCACCTGCCTACACCTATCCATTCAATGCATGTGCTTCCACTGTGGAGACACTTATAAATTTAGTAGTGTTAGGACTGCAAGTATACAGGGTGCCTTGACGAGGCCTTGCAGCTTTCACATGCGTTTGCAAATGTGTGCTAACTAAACCCCTGCTTTTAACAGACGGTTAGACAGGCTAATTTGGTTGGTCAGCAGACTGGTTGGTGAGTTGAGCTATGGAATTGTCTTTGTCTTACATGTATATGCCCTCCATGTGCTCCTTACTGTGAAGGCCAGTTATGGGTGTGGGCGGTGGCCAGTGTTTTGTTACTGTACGTAAATTTGGGTCAGGGACACACTGGATACCTTTGCTGCCATTGTGCTCTTGCTGGGTGTCCAGTGTGCTCCTGTCCCTTTAAGGGGGCTTGGGCCGCCTCCAGGCTCACCTGCCTACACCTATCCATTCAATGCATGTGCTTCCACTGTGGAGACACTTATAAATTTAGTAGTGTTAGGACTGCAAGTATACAGGGTGCCTTGACGAGGCCTTGCAGCTTTCACATGCGTTTGCAAATGTGTGCTAACTAAACCCCTGCTTTTAACAGACGGTTAGACAGGCTAATTTGGTTGGTCAGCAGACTGGTTGGTGAGTTGAGCTATGGAATTGTCTTTGTCTTACATGTATATGCCCTCCATGTGCTCCTTACTGTGAAGGCCAGTTATGGGTGTGGGCGGTGGCCAGTGTTTTGTCTCTGGGGAGTGGACCCTGATGTATGTGGGGCTCTCTGGGGACCCTAATATATGGAGGGGCTCTCTGGGGACCCTGATGTATGGGGGGCTCTTTGGAGACCTTGATGTAACGAGGGGCTCTCTGGGGACCCTTATGTAAGGGGAGGCTCTCTGGGGACCCTGATGTAAGGGGGGCTCTCTGGGGACCCTGATGTAAGGGGGGGGCTTTCTGGGGACCCTGATGTAAGTGGGGGGGCTCTCTGGGGACCTTGATGTAAGGGGGTGCTCTCTGGGGACCCTGATGTAAGGGGGGGTTGGGGGCTCTCTGGGGACCCTGATGTAAGGAGGGGCTCTCTGGAGACCCTGATGTAAGAGGAGGTTCTCTGGGGACCCTGATGTAAGGGAAGGCTCTCTGGGGACCCTGATGTATGTGGGGGAGGCTCTCTGGGGACTTGTTTACATCGGTAGACCACCGTTCTGCCTCTGTTGGAAACGATTGTTGGGGCCCGGGGGACATCGGGTCCTCCGGACCCGCTGATTAGCTCTCGGTGTGTCCAATCACAGCGGCAGCGGGTCAAACAGCACGCAAAACCCGCAAGTGCAGAATCAAGTACCTGTATGTGATTCTGCTCACAGGAGACGCAGCCCCACAGTAAATGTACGTGGTTAATGTGAGTTTATTTTTCTTTATTTTCTTAACTGTTTAAACATTTATTTGGAACATACAGTAGAGAAATTTTGTGACCAATGCATGTAATGTAGCAGTGCAATTTATACGTGGGGCTTTGTGAGGGTGTGGCTTGTGTGTGGGTGGGTGGGGACAAAGGGGGCCCCATGAGCCCCTATTGCCCGGAGGGTCCCATGAGTTGTCAGTCCGCCCCTGGAGTACACCCCCACATTTTAATGACACTTTGCTGCAATTTAAAGTAGTGAGTGTACAGCGTAACAGTGTCAATTTGCTGTCCCCTCAAAATAACTCAACACACAGCCATTAATGTCTAAACTGCTTGCAACAAAAGTGAGTACACCCCTAAGTGAAAATGTTCAAATTGGGCCCAATTAGCCATTTTCCCTCCTCAGTGTCATGTGACTCATTAGTGTTACAGGGTCACAGGTGTGAATGGGAAGCAGGTGTGTTAAATTTGGTGTTATTGCTCTCACTCTCTCATACTGGTCACTGAAAGTTCAACATGGCACCTCATGGCAAAGAACTCACTGAGGATCTGAAAAAAAGAATTGTTGCTCTACATAAAGATGGCCTAGGCTATAAGAAGATTGCCAAGACCCTGAAACTAAGCTGCAGCATGGTGGCCAAGACCATACAGCGGTTTAACAGGTTACGCTCAGAACAGGCCTCACCATGGTCGACCAAAGTAAATGAGTGCACGTGCTCAGCGTCGTATCCAGAGGTTGTCTTTGGGAAATAGATGTATGAGTGCTGCCAGCATTGCTGCCGAGGTTGAAGGGGTGGGGGGTCAGCCTGTCAGTGCTCAGACCATACGCCGCACTCTGCATCAAATTGGTCTGCATGGCTATTGTCCCAGAAGGAAGCCTCTTCTAAAGATGATGCATAAGAAAGCCCGCAAAGTGTTTGCTGGAGACAAGCAGACTAAGGACATGGATCACTGGAACCATGTCCTGGGGTCTGATGAGACCAAGATAACCTTATTTGGTTCAGATGCTGTCAAGCATGTGTGGCAGCAACCAGGTGAGTACAAAGACAAGAGTGTCTTGCCTACAGTCAAGCATGGTGGTAGGAGTGTCATGGTCTGGGGCTGCATGAGTGCTGCCAGCACCAGGAAGCTACAGTTTATTGAGGGAACCATGAATGCCAACATGTACTCTGACATACTGAAGCAGAGCATGATCCCCTCCCTTTCGGAGACTGGGCCGCAGGGCAGTATTCCAACATGAGAACGACCCCAAACACACCTCCAAGATGACCACTGTCTTGCTAAAGAAGCTGAGGGTAAAGGTGATGCTCTGACCAAGCATGTCTCCAGACCTAAACCATATTGAGCAGCTGTAAGGCATCCTCAAATGGAAGGTGGAGGGGAGCAAGGTCTCTAACATCCACCAGCTCTGTGATGTCATCATGGAGGAGTGGAAGAGGACTCCAGTGGCAACCTGTGAAGCTCTGGTGAACTCCATGCCCAAGAGGGTTAAGGCAATGCTGGAAAATAATGGTGGCCACACAAAATACAGACACTTTAGGCCCAATTTGAACTTTGTTGCCAGCAGTTTAGACATTAATGGCTGTGTGTTGAGGTATTTTGAGGGGACAGCAAATTTACACTGTTATACAAGCTGTACACTCACTACTTTACATTGTAGCAAAGTTGTCACATGAAAAGATAATAACATTTTTACAAAAATGTGAGGGGTGTACTTACTACACACACACACACACACACACACACACACACACACACACACACACGCACACGCTTTAGTTTTTGATCACCTTTTCTTTTACAAAATCCACCGTTTGGTATGTGTGCATAAGTGTGTAGGTCATTTTCACTCTGTCCACAAGGGGGCCATCCTAGAACAAGTTAAGAGATAACAAAGTTACATAAAAAGCTTTAAATAAAACATCCATAATGATCACCTTTTTAATGGTTGCTTCTTGCCTCAAATTATTGCTCAAAGTAACATAATCCCAGTAAAACAGTAGAAAATGTAACCCCCCAGGGTTTCTCCTGTGCTTCACTGCTTCACTACTGAGCTGTAGTGCATTCACCTTAAAGCACAACAAAACTGTATCGGAGCACCACAAACTGAAAAAGCCATTTAATATATTTTTAAGATTCAAAGCAAACTCACCCATCCATCCTTGTTTTATTTTGTTGAGAAATCACATTGAAAGCCACACCCCTGGCATTTTTAGCCATTGCCATCTTGAGTAAGGGCAGATGATTTATGTAGCATTTACATCCTGGAATCCATCTGCCCTTAGCTCAAGTATGCAGGCAGATGGGTGTGCTTAGCTGAGAAAGCCCTACCTCCACTCCCCTCCCCTCCTCTATTAAGATTTTGGGATGTATGATATGACAGAAACCAGGAAGCAAGTGAAGAGTTGTAAAAAAAAAAAAGAAGTTTAAAACAAAGAAATATAGTTCACCTTCCTATCTATCTACTAATGCTAGCAGAGTAAGGCTGGGTTTGCACCACATTGCTGTGCAGATCACATGGGGTGTCTGTGCGATGTAAATTTAGCCATTCAAAATATATGGCTGAAATTGCTTCGCATTCGCATCAAAATGATGCAGGACCCTTTTTTTGGTCTGCACTGGAATCAGATCGCATGGATGTTCACACCCATGTGATCCGATTCCTTCACCATTTCATAGTTCGCAGTGCAATCTGCGAACTGATCGGTTCGCAGCTGTCTGTGTGAACTGCCGGCGGTTCAGGTGCGATGCGGGAACCTGCACAGGAATCTCACTGGTTCCCGCTTCGCACAAGTGTGAACCCAGCCTAAGGATTAAAAATAGTTAAAGTTGATTGAGAGCGTTTACTTCTGCTTTAAAGCAGTGGCAATCACATGTAATGTAAGGTAGCCCATCCCTGTGTAGAGAAGCAGTCTGGATCCCTCTTTAATAGTAATTTTTCCTGTACTATTGTCTATGGACAGTATTTGTCCTGGGATCACCAGAAGGTTACTGCCCATTTTGTCTGTTCCCCTTGCCACATTTTTTCATTCATCGTTCCATTTACTCCATCTGCAGCTTCACTATCATCACTATACCCAACAAATGAAACCCCCTGCACAAATAATTCTTATTCCTATTATATGGGATTTATAAAGTACTCACAGTTTGCCCAGTGCTTTACAAATTTGTATTTGGTCAGGATCAGTGGCGTCGCTAGGGGGTGGCTTTTGGGGCTATAGCCCCGAATCTGGGGTCCTTAGCCTCGAGTCTCTGCAGGGGTCCCCAAGGGGAGGGGAGGCTCTCTGGGGATCCTGATGTAAGTGGGGGACTCTCTGGGGACCCTGATGCAAGGGAGGGGATCTCTGGGGACCCTGATTTTAAGGGGGAGGCTCTCTGGGGACCCTGATTTAAGGGGGAGGCTCTCTGGGGACCCTAATGTAAGGGGGGCTCTCTGGGGACCCTGATGTAAGGAGGAGGCTCTCTGGGGACCCTGATGTAAGGGGGGCTCTCTGGGGACCCTGATGTAAGTGGGGGGCTCTCTGGGGATATACACACACACTTATATTACTGTATATACATGTGTATGCCCGCCCAAGCATATGGCTTTCTTTACTACGCAGCTATGGACTCTAGCCCCAGATCTTTTGTAGACCTAGCAACACCCCTGGTCAGGATGCTTCTACAGTGGTACCCAGTAGGCTGATCCTGAGAACCTGGCACCCTAGGTATCTTCCAAATATAACACACCATTATTCCGATGGGCCCCAGATCGGCAGTGCAGGCAAATACTGGACTGAATGCTGTATATATTTTATGCATTACTAGGGGCACTTATTTTTTTGTTCTATTCCTTTGTGATATACTCACCATATAATTCCTGTAGTTCTGATGTTCTGGTTCTGGACGATAAGTGAGAGAAGGATCCTGCAACTAAGGAAAATGGTACATAGTGAAAAAGTTAATTTGTATTGTGTCTTCTCTTATTTACCACTGAAATGTGTGTAAGTTATTCAGTAGTCTGATTATTGTGTATTATGTAGATAAGGTTAAATAGATGGTACCTCGAAAGTCTACTTTTAAAAATAAAAAAACAATTTTGACCGCAATACTGCAACAACATACACTGTGTACCTTGTGACTGATGAAGGTGAAAAACACTAACACTGCAAAATAACAATCTGGCGTATGTCCCTGTACATAGACTTTACTCATCACGCATGAAGTGTTCTCTGACAACTCTTAAACAGCGTTGCCCTGATACACCTGCTCCCACACAGAACTATGTGTATTCACACTTGCCAGGCACAAGGTTTAATAAACTCTGGATCTTTCCTGTATCTTTGAAAAATACTGAAGTACACTTATAGTCAGATTTTAAGTAAATATACTGTATATGTGAGACTATGGGGTTTATTTACTAAAGGCAAATAGGCTGTGCACTATGCAAAATACAGTTGCTCCAGAGCTTAGTAAATGAAGGAGATTTCTGCTGACTTCCATCATCCAATCATGTGCAAACAAAATGCTGTTTTTTTTTATTTTCCTTTCCGGTGATTGGATATTCTTGGTAAAGTGAAACTTTACCTCATTTACTAAGCTCGGGAGCAACGCCACTTTTCAAAGTGCACAGTCCATATACCTTTAGTAAATCAACCCCTATGTATCTATAGCAATATGTACAGTACATATGTATAACTAGTATACATATGAATGAAGCTTTCCTTGCATGAAAAATCCTTGTTATTATATAAGAAAAAAATCTCTGGAAAATATATTATATTCCCGAAGGTAAAATTAGGCTAAAAATGTCAGTGCATGATGATCTAATCAATTTGAAAATATGGGAACCTTGGCTTGACACACCTGGTGTGTGCCCGTTAGACCTGGTGATCAGCAGGCTGGTGGGGGTCTTGGTAGAGCTCACTAATTACATACTCTCTGGTTTTTCCCTCTATTAAACAACTCCTGGTAGCTGAGACCAATGGCTGTATGTGCAGGCCCGGATTTATTCCCTTTGCCGCCCCAAGGCCGGGTCCTTCAATGCCGCCCCCCCCCCCCCCCCCCCACATACACACACACACACACACACACACACCACCATTCTCGTCCTTTATCGATGACTGCTAAAATAGATCAATTAAAAACATATCTCCACACACAAGAACACTGAAAATAACTGGCTTTAATTGTACAGACTGAAAATACTCTGTAATGCAGAAAATGACTTTTAAAGATTATAGCAGTAAGAAACTCCCTACAATTTTTTAGTTCTAACTAACTCATAATATCTTCGTGGACAAAGTATTTAAAAGTTCTTACTCAATGGCAAGTAAAGCTAAACTGTTCAGTCTTTCTTGACCCAAAGATGATCGTAAATAGTTCTTTAGGCAAATACATTTAATTAATTTTTATGCACCACAGCTCAGTTGCAGTGCATAAAAACAGTATGCATTTTACACCACACTGCTCAGCATGCAGTGGCGCTGTTGCAGTGTGAACAGGACACATAGAAAACAATTGTTTTCTATTGCCCTTGCAGAGACCTGTGTTTTGCTAGTGCAGAAATCACAGACCGCCTTTTACATCAGTGTCTTCAGTCCCCCCCCCCCCCTTCACATCACATCACAGACCCCCTTTTACATCAGTGTCCTCAGTTCCCCCTTTACATCACATACTGCCTTTTACATCACGACCCCCTTTTACATCAGTGTCCTAGGCCCCCCTTACGTCACATCCCAGATCCCCATCACAGACCCCCCATTACAGACTGACCCATCACAGACTGACCCCCCATCACAGACTGACCCATCACAGACCCTCCCATCACAGACTGACCCCCCCCATCACAGACTGACCCATCACGGACCCTCCCATCACAGACTGACCCCCCCAAATCACAGACCCCTCATTACAGACTGACCCCCCATCACAGACCCCCATTACAGACTGACCTGACCCATAGCAGACCCCCCATCATAGACTGACCCCCCATCACAGACCCCCATCACAGACTGACCCCCCTTCATAAACTGGTCCTGACCCATCACAGACTCCCCATCGCAGACCCCCATCACAGACTGACCCCCCAAATCACAGACTGACCCCCCAAATCACAGACTGACCCCCCCATCACAGACTGAGCCCCCATCATAGTCCTCTCTCAATATCAAACTCCTTTACAGCACAGCACTTCCCCCTCCCCAAAGAACCCTACCTTATTCACACAAGACATGGAGCCTGGCCGCTCTGGACAACGGGCGGGACTTTTCACTTTAAAAGTGAATGATTTATTGCTGGGACCACCCTGCTGCCTAGCAACCAATCACCCACCTCTTAACTTAAAAAGTCCCGCCCTTTGTCTAGAGCAGCCGCTTTTTATGTTTTGTGTGAATAAGACAGGCAGTGTGGTGAGGGGGCAGTGCAGTGATATTAGAGAAGGCACAGACCTGCCGCACCTGCCATGCTGCTATGTTAGTGCGGGGGCGGCGGCCGCGAAAGCCGAGAAGTCGCCGCAGGAGCGGCGCTGCCCCTGCACCACTGCCGCCCCGAGGCCTGGCCTCGGTGGCCTTGTGGGAAATCCGGCCCTGTGTATGTGGCTATATCTGCTATATCTTATCTTAAAGTTTTCTACATGAATAAAAAGAATTTCATAGAAAATAAATAAGCATCATGGGGAGAAAAAAACGTGCACACACACACACATATATATATATATATATATATATATATATATATATATATATATATATATATATATATATATATATATATATATATATATATATATATATATATATATATATATATATTACACACACTGCGCAAAAAATGAAAGGAACACTTTGAAAACACATCAGCTCTCAATTAGGAAAAATATCATGCTTGATATCTATACTGATATGGACTGGGTAATGTGTTAGGAATGAAAGGATACCACATCATTTGATGAAAATGATCAACATACAGAGGGCTGAATTCAAGGACACCCTGAAAATCAAAGTGAAAAAATGATGCAGCAGGCTAGACCAATTCGCTGAAGTTTCATTGCAGCAACTCAAAATGGTACTCAGTAGTTTGTATGGCCCCCACGTGCTTGTATGCATGCCTGACAACATCGGGGTATGCTCCTAATGAGACGACGGATGGTGTCCTGGGGTATTTCCTCCCAGATCTGGACCAGGGCATCACTGAGCTCCTGAACAGACTGAGGTGCAACCTGACGGCGTCGGATGGATCAAAACATAATGTCCCAGAGGTGTTCTATTGGATTCAGGTCAGGCGAGCGTGGGGGCTATTCAATGGTATCAATTCCTTCATCCTCCAGGAACTGGCTGCATACTCTCACCACATGAGGCCAGGCATTGTCATGCACCAGGAGGAACCCAGGACCCACTGAACCAGCGTAGGATTTGACAATGGGTCCAAGGATTTCATCCTGATACCTAATGGCAGTCAGGGTTTCATTGTCTAGCCTGTAGAAGCCTGTGCATCCCTCCATGGATATGCCTCCCCAGACCATCACTGGCCCACCACCAAACTGGTTATGCTGAACGATATTACAGGCAGCATAACGTTCTTAATGGCTTCTCCAGACCCTTTCACGTCTGTCACATGTGCTCAAGGTGAACCTGCTCTCATCTGTGAAAAGCACAGGGCACCAGTGGCAGACCTGCCAATTCTAGTGTTCAATGGCAAATGGCAAATTGAGCTCCACGGTGCCAAGTAGTGAGAAAAGGGCCTACTAGAGGATGTCAGGCCCTCAGGCCACCCTCATGAAGTCTGTTACTGATTGTTTGGTCAGAGACATTTACACCAGTGGCCTGCTGGAGGTAATTTTGTAGGGCTCTGGCAGTGCTCATCCTGTTCCTCCTTGCAAAAAAGAGCAGATACCAGTCCTGGTGATAGGTTAATGACCTTCTACGGGCCTGTCCAGCTCTCCTAGAGTAACTGTCTCCTGGAATCTCCTCCATGCCCTTCAGACTGTGCTGGGAAACACAGCAAACCTCCTGGCAATGGCACGTATTGATGTGCCACCCTGGAGGAGTTGGACTGCCTGTGGAACCCCTATAGGGTCCAAGTATCGCCACATGCTACCAGTAGTGACACTGTGTTAGGGAAATGGCCGTAGGAGAACTGGCAATAGTGCCAGTTGTCAAGGAACCAACAGCAGGAGAAGGGCTCTAGGACCCAGCATCTCTACCAGCACTTATGGCAGGAGAAGGACTTCAGGACCCAGCATCTCTGGCAGGAGAAGGACTTTAGGACCCAGTATCTCTACCAGCAGGTCACATGGGCCTATATAAGGAAGTCTGCTAGTGTCTGCAGTTGCTGGTTTGTCAGTCTTCCTCTGTTCCTGAGCCTCAGTGCAATTACTATTTGGATTCCTGTTGTGACCCGGCTTGTTCCTGACCTGTTTGATCTGCTCTCCCGGTTTGACCCCCTGGCTTGATTTACCGACTTGTTGTCCTCTCCAGTACCTGATCCCGGCTTGTATTACGGACTTTGCTACAGTACCTGTTCCTGCCTGCTTCCTGATACCAGACCTTTGGCTTGTCCCTGTTTCTGCAACCTGCCTCTTCCTCTTGCCGGATCTACTATGTTTGACCCCTGGCCTGGCTTCCACTACTGTTCCTGGTCAACACATTGCCAAGTATTACCGAGGATTCTTATAGACTTTAGCCCAGCTGTGTTTCCTGTATTACCCGGTGTCCTTTTGGTGCCCACCAGCTCTTCTCTCTGGAATCCATCTGGCAACCTGTGCTTCTCTGGGCACTACACCCTCTGTACCCAACTTCAGGGGTGTACTGCACTTAGCCGCAAGGGGAGCCCTCTTGGCATTTCGGCCTCCAACCAGGTAGGTGACAGTACAAACCAGCCATGACCGAGACCGACGGAGGTGCTTCCCGCTCAAGATGATGTGTCAACAAGTCACCACCCTTACGCAAGCCGTTCAGAAGCTCCAGGATGGCTACTTCCGGTTGGAGGATCGGCTGCAGCATTTGCCTGTTGCTCCAGCCTTTGTGGACTCCAGTTCTTCCTCCTCTAACATGGCTCCAGTGTCCTTGCCTCCTCCTGAACCACGGGTACCTACACCAGAACGATTCTCCGGTGACCGGAAAAAGTTCAGGGCCTTCAAGAATGCCTGCCTACTGTACCTGGCCCTCCAACCTAGAACTTTTGCTTCTGAGTTTGTGAAAGTAGGATTTATCATTTCTTTATCATCTGAGAAACCCCAAGCCTGGGCTCATAACCTGCTGGAACAAAAAGACTCTGCTTTGAATACTATGGACACTTTCTTTGAGGCCATGACTCTGTTGTACAATGACCCCCAGCGTGCGGCCTCTGCTGAATCTGCCTTAGTTGCCCTACGGCAAGGAAAACGCCCAGTGGAAGATTATACAGTGGATTTCCGCAGGTGGTCCACCGACACAAGCTGGAATGAGGCAGCCCTCAGGTTCCAGTACCGCCAAGGACTGTCTGAGGTTCTTAAGGATGAACTGGCTCGAGTTGCTATTCCCGACACTCTTGACGGACTTATTCCCCTAGCCATTGAGCTTGACAGGTGCCTGCGGGAGCGGCGGTCGGAACGTGCTCAATCCTTCCAGCCTACACGGATGCTACCCAAGTTTTCTCCTGCTGTTGCACCCACGTCTGTTTGCCCTGCAATCCCAGAAAGGGAACCAAAGCAAGTTGGCCTGGCCCGTTTCTTCCTTACGCTTGAGGAGAGAGAACGCCGCCAGCAGGCCAATCTCTGCCTATACTGCGGAGGGGCCGGACATTTTTTACGCAGCTGCCCCATAAGACCCAGTAAGGTCTACCCACCAAGTTCCACATATCTCCAAGTCTCTGGATCCTGCCATTCTTACCTTGTTCTTCCCATCTTCTTACAAGTGGCAGAAAGGGAGATCCGGCTACAAGCAATCATTGATTCCGGGGCATGTAGCTGTTTTATGGACTTATCTCTGGCTAAAAAACTTGGTGTGCCCCTCTATGAAAAAAGCAAAGACTTGAGGTTCTTTTGGCCGATGGTTCCCTGCCCCGTTCTGGACTTGTCACCCAGGAAACCATGCCCATCTTCACTACTACAGATACTGGCCATCAAGAATTAGTCCGCTTTGATGTCATATGTTCCCCCATGTTTCCCATCATCCTGGGAATTCCATGGCTGCAGGCACATAACCCGCAAATCAACTGGGCCAAGAAGGAAATCTCACTTTCTTCAGTATATTGCCTGCAGCATTGCTTTACTCCCAGCTCCAGTAAGCCTGTTAGCTGTCTGGCAGTGCAACCTGCTCTCAGTAATCTCCATCATGTTCCTCCAGCTTATCATGAGTTTATAGACATCTTCAACAAGAAAAAGGCCGATGTCCTCCCACCTCACCGGCCTTATGACTGTCCAATTGAACTGCTCCCGGGGGCCCGAGATCCCATTTGGACGAATCTTCCCCCTATCTGAAAATGAGCTGGAGACCCTACGAGTATATATTTACGAGAACCTTGAAAAGGGGTTTATCCGACCCTCTTCTTCTCCTGCTGGGGCGGGTATATTCTTCGTGGAGAAGAAGGATGGCACATTGCGGCCGTGTGTAGATTACAGAGAAATCAATAAAATCACTGTAAAGAACAGATACCCACTGCCTCTCATTCCTGAACTCTTTCAAAGGTTCCGAACCGCCCGGATTTTCACTAAATTGGATCTGAGGGGTGCTTATAACCTTGTACGCATACGCCAGGGTGATGAGTGGAAAACAGCATTTCGGACGCAGTTCGGCCACTTCGAATACCTTGTGATGCCATTCGGGTTATGCAACGCCCCAGCCACGTTCCAGCATCTAGTGAACAACATTTTTCGGGAGTTCCTTGATTACTTTGTAATCGTATACCTCGGTGATATCCTCATCTTTTCTGCCTCTTTGGAGCTTCATCGAATTCACGTAAAAAAAGGTGCTCTCAACCTTGAGAAAACATGGACTATATGTCAAGGCAGACAAATGTGAATTTGAAAAAACATCTATCCAATTCCTGGGTCTCATCATCTCCACAGAAGGAATTGCAATGGACCCAAAGAAGGTGGAAGCAATACTAGACTGGCCAGCTCCTTCGGACAAGAAAGGTGTTCAGCGCTTCGTGGGGTTCTCCAACTTCTACAGGAGGTTTGTGAAGGATTTCTCCACCACCATAGCACCCATCACTCAGTTGACCCACCAGAAGGTCCGGTTCCAGTGGTCTCCAGAAGCCCAGACAGCCTTTGACAAATTAAAGAATCTGTTCACTTCCGCACCAATCCTACGGCACCCAGATCCAACCCTGCCTTATGTGTTGGAAGTGGACGCCTCTGAAGTAGCTACAGGGGCAATCCTGTCCCAACGGCAGGGGCCTAAGGCTCTTCTTCACCCCGTAGCCTTTTTCTCTGGAAAGATGAGCCCACCAGAGAGAAATTATGATGTGGGAGATAGAGAACTTCTGGCCATTAAATCTGCCTTAGAAGAATGGAGGTACTTATTGGAGGGTGCCGCTCATCCCATTATGAACCTGGAGTACCTCAGGACAGCCAAACGTTTAAGACCCCGGCAAGCCCGCTGGGCTCTGTTCTTCTCCAGGTTCAATTTTCATCTTACATATTGGCCAGGTTCCAAGAATGGTAAAGCAGATGCACTCTGTTTCCGGACACCCCTGAAACGACAGAGCCAAGTACGATTCTATCCACCCAGAATTTTTTGCTTATTCAACCTGACTTAAAGACCTTAATCAAGCAAGCCTGAACCCAGTGCTCTGGATCAGAAGTGTCCTCATTGAGAAACCAAGATGGATTTTTGTGGCACTAGGATAAAATTTTTGTTCCCCAGCCAGTCAGACTCCAAGTTCTAAAAATGTCACATGACCATAAACTTGCCGGGCATTTTGGGATACGAAGAACCACTGAACTTGTTCAGCGCTCATTTTGGTGGGCCAGCCTAAGACAGGACTGCAGAAAGTATGTGAACTCTTGCACCATTTGTCAGCGCAACAAGGGTTCCAATGCCAAGCCATGGGGACTTTTGAGGTCATTACCCATTCCTGAACAACCCTGGAAAGAAATATCCATGGACCTGCCCCCCTCTGGGGGATGCACCACCATCATGGTGGTGGTAGACCGCCTTTCCAAAATGGCACACTTCCTTTCGATGATTGGCACACCCTCCGCTTCAGACACAGCAAACATGTTCATTAAAGAGATTGTCAGATTACATGGATTATCGGATAGTATTGTCTCCGATAGAGGGGTACAGTTCACCTCCAAGTTCTGGAGGGATCTCTGCAAGTCTCTAGCAATAGAAGTGTGTCTTTCCTCAACTTACCACCCTCAGAGCAATGGTCAAACAGAGAGGACTAACCAGACCTTAGAACAGTACCTTCGATGTTTCTGTACTTGCTCGCAGGATGACTGGATCTCCCTTCTTCCCTGTGCTGAGTTTGCATATAATAACTCTTTGCATGCAGCAACCAATCAGTCCCCTTTCTGGGCGAACTATGGATTCCATCCCTCCTTCCTTCCAAATACTATATCTGAAACATCCGAACATCTGAAGCACCCAAGCACCAGAGAGGTGGGGGCGCTGAAGCGCCAGAGTGCTCCCTTCCCTCCTTCTCCTCTTGTTTGTGTCCGGCGGCGCCGGAAGAAAGGCGCCGCTGTATTAACTGCTCAAGCCGGAGATGAGAAGGGAGGCAGAGCAGCTGGTCTCTGTGTGGAGAGAGACCAACCGTGCAGTGAGTGATGTCGCGTGCGGGGGGGGGGGGGGGCGGGGCGGTCCGTGCCTGACACATTCTCCTCCTCTCTGTGTCTCTCACTCCTGCTGCCTGCTGTGTACTGTTCTGTTCTCCACCCGGGCGGCGCGGCTGCACACTGTCCTCTCCTCTCCAGCTGCCGCCTGGGTGTTTTTATGTACTGTACCCTAATGGAGGGGGGGTCTGTACTAATGGAGGAGGGGGGTCTGCCCTGGGGGGTCATTACTAATAGAGGGGGGGTCTGTCCTGGGGGGTCTGTGGTAATGGAGGGGGGTCTGTCCTGGGGGGTCTGTACTAATGGAGGGGGGGTCTGTACTAATGGAGGGGGGTCTGTCCTGGGGGGGCCTATACTAATGGAGGGGGGGTCTGTACTAATAGAGGGGGGTCTTTACTGGGGGGTCTGTACTAATGAAGGAGGGGTCTGTCCTGGGGGGTCTGTACTAATGGAGGGGGGTCTGTCCTGGGGGGTCTGTACTAATGGAGGGGGGTCTGTCCTGGGGGGTCGTTACTAATGGAGGGGGGGTCTGTCCTGGGGGGTCTGTACTAATGGAGGGGGGAGTCTGTCCTGGGGGGTCTATACTAATGGAGGGGGGGTCTGTACTAATGGAGGGGGGGTCTGTCCTGGGGGGGTCTGTACTAATGGAGGGGGTCTGGCCTGGGGGTCTGTACTAATGGAGGGGGGTCTGTCCTGGGGGGTCTGTACTAATGGAGGGGGGTCTGTCCTGGGGGGGTCTGTACTAATGGAGGGGGGTCTGTCCTGGGGGGGTCTGTACTAATGGAGGGGGGTCTGTCCTGGGGGGGTCTGTACTAATGGAAGGGGGTCTGTCCTGGGGGGGTCTGTACTAATGGAGGGGGGTCTGTCCTGGGGGGGTCTGTACTAATGGAGGGGGGTCTGTCCTGGGGGGTCTGTACTAATGGAGGGGTGGTTTGTCCTGTGGGGGTCTGTACTAATGGAGGGGGGTTTTCCTGGAGGGGGTCTGTACTGAGTAAGGTCTGTACTGAGGGAGGGGTTTATACTTAGTGCGGGTTCTGCACTGATGGAGGGGGTCTATACTTAGTGGAGGGGGGTCTGTACTGAGGGGCGACTATAGTTGGTGGAAGGGGGGGTGACCCCAACCCTAGTGATGCCAATGTAGCTGCGGGCTCTTCTCTCCCCCCTCCCTCTCCCCCTTCTCCCCCCTCCCCCTCCCTCTCCCCCCTCCCTCTCGCGCACGCTGCTGTACTAGTGAGCAGCGCTTGCCAGCACAACTGCCCACTATGTATCTTCCCCCGCCTTCATATGCCCAGGGAAGAAACAGAATAGAAAAAGGAGCAGAGAAGAGGATTGTGGGACATGTAGTCCCGAGGACTGGCAGCCCCACTGTAACACGGAAACTGGAGCTCACACAGCATGCTCAGCTGAATGGGAGAGAGAGAGCCAGGAGCCCGGGAAAGCTTTCAGGGAAGTACACCCAGGACTCCAGAGGGAGAGTGGACAGTGCTGAGAGAACAACATCAGAGAGGGAACCCCGCTGACCTGCGCCACCAGAGGGAAAGCCACACAGCCTAGCGCCATCCCTGGCAGAGAAAGGAATGGAGTCATTGCCAGAATATAGATCTGGGCTCTACCAAGCGGCGTCACCACGGGCAATTCAGAGTGAGCTGACTCCTGATCAGAGGAACCGTTGTTGCTGTATCGCTGGGTCGGGTGAGAGGGCCGATCGGCCATTATCTACTAACGTTCATAGGAAATGCAGTCTCTGACCATCTCCTGTACTATGTCTGCAGTCTCTGATCATCTCCTGTACTATGTCTGCAGTCTTTGATCATCTCCTGTACTATGTCTGCAGTCTCTAAACATCTCCTGTACTATGTCTGCAGTCTCTGATCATCTCTTATATCCTGTCTGCAGTCTCTGATCATCTCCTGTACTATGTCTGCAGTCTCTGATCATCTCTTATATCCTGTCTGCAGTCTCTGATCATCTCCTGTACTATGTCTGCAGTCTCTGATCATCTCTTATATCCTGTCTGCAGTCTCTGATCATCTCCTGTACTATGTCTGCAGTCTTCGATCATCTCTTATATTCTGTCTGCAGTCTCTAATCATCTCCTGTACTATGTCTGCAGTCTCTGATCATCTCCTGTAGTATGTCTGCAGTCTCTGATCATCTCCTGTAGTATGTCTGCAGTCTCTGATCATCTCCTGTACTATGTCTGCAGTCTTTAATCATCTCCTGTACTATGTCTGCAGTCTCTGATCATCTTCTGTAGTATGTCTGCAGTCTCTGATCATCTCCTGTACTATGTCTGCAGTCTTTGATCATCTCCTGTACTATGTCTGCAGTCTCTGATCATCTCCTATACTATGTCTGCAGTCTCTGATCATCTCCTGTACTATGTCTGCAGTCTCTGATCATCTCCTGTATTATGTCTGCAGTCTCTGACCATCTCCTGTACTATGTCTGCAGTCTCTGATCATCTCCTGTACTATGTCTGCAGTCTCTGATCATCTCTTATATCCTGTCTGCAGTCTCTGATCATCTCATGTACTATGTCTGCAATCTCTGATCATCTCTTATATCCTGTCTGCAGTCTCTGATCATCTCCTGTACTATGTCTGCAGTCCCTGACCATCTCCTGTATCATGTCTGCAGTCTCTGATCATCTCCTGTATTATGTCTGCAGTCTCTGATCATCTCCTGTACAATGTCTGCAGTCTCTGATCATCTCCTGTACTATGTCTGCAGTCTCTGATCATCTCCTGTAGTATGTCTGCAGTCTCTGATCATCTCCTGTACTATGTCTGCAGTCTCTGATCATCTCCTGTACTATGTCTGCAGTCTCTGATCATCTCCTGTACTATGTCTGCAGTCTCTGATCATCTCCTGTACTATGTCTGCAGTCTCTGATCATCTCCTGTACTATGTCTGCAGTCTCTGATCATCTCTTATATCCTGTCTGCAGTCTCTGATCATCTCCTGTACTATGTCTGCAGTCTCTGATCATCTCCTGTAGTATGTCTGCAGTCTCTGATCATCTCCTGTAGTATGTCTGCAGTCTCTGATCATCTCATGTAGTATGTCTGCAGTCTCTGATCATCTCCTGTGCTATGTCTGCAGTCTCTGATCATCTCCTGTAGTATGTCTATTGTCTCTGATCATCTCTTGTACTATGTCTGCAGTCTCTGATCATCTCCTGTACTATGCCTGCAGTCTCTAATCATCTCTTGTATTATGTCTGCAGTCTCTGATCATCTCCTGTACTATGTTTGCAGTCTCTGATCATCTCCTGTACTATGTCTGCAGTCTCTGATCATCTCCTGTATCATGTCTACAGTCTCTGACCATCTCCTGTAATATGTCTGGGGGCTCTTTCTAACAGACTCTCTAACACAGTGGTTCTCAACTCCGGTCCTCAGGACCCACTAACAGGCCAGAATTTAAGTATTACCTTGGGGAGATACAGACTAGAATACTGCAATCACTGAGCAGCAAATGATATCACCTGTGATGTATTTCAGTAATCTTGCAAACCTGGCCTGTTAGTGGGCCCTGAGGACAGGAGTTGAGAACTACTGCTCTAACAGAAGCCCTCTCTGTGTGCATCAGAGAGACTCCCCTCCAGGTCTCATTAGTGTACGCTCTTCCTGTATTTTCTTTATTAAAAGATCACAGGAGGATCCCAGGGTAACAAAGACTTCTTAGGGGAGCATCTCTGTGTTTGAGTCATTGTCATAGAAACATTTGTAAAGGGGAGGAGTTGGTAAGATGACCACGCCCATGTGGGGGCGCCAGAAATATTTATGCACCCAGGCGCCGGTGACCCTAGGATCGGCCCTGAAAAATTCCATGATAAAAGAAAAAGAGGGAATCCTGTCTTTAACCACCTCAATACTGGGCACTTTCGCCCCCTTCCTTCCCAGACCAATTTTCAGCTTTCAGCGCTCTCGCACTTTTAATGACAATTACTCGGTCATGCTACACTGTACCCAAATGAAATTTTTATCATTTTGTTCGCACAAATAGAGCTTTCTTTTGGTGGTATTTATTCACAACTCCATTTTTTTTTTTTTGCGATATAAGCGCAAAAATAGTGGAAATTTGGAAAAAAAACAATATTTTCTTTTTTCTGTTTTAAAAGAGATCCAGTAAAATCGAATTTTGTCATAAATTTAAGCCAAAATGTATTCTGCTACATGTTTTTGATAAAAAAAATCCTGTTAAGTGTATAATAATTGGTTTGTGTGATCACGGACATATGTACGCAAATGATCATGTACAGATGTGTGCAGGTGATCACGTACATATGTGTGCAGATTACCATTGGGACATGTGATTTTAGTGTGACATATGTGGGGGACAGCTTTTTTTATTATTTGGGGACATGTGTTTTGGGGACATGTGTGTTTTACATTATGTGGGGACATGTTTGTGTTTTACATTATGTGGGGACATGTGTGTGTTTTACATGTATGTATTTACATGTGTGTTGACACTAGACTGGTGATCAGTGAGTAAAAAGCTGTAAAAAACAGCTCATACTCACTGATCATCAGCCGGCTGCAGCGATCCCCTCTCCTCTCCTCCTCAGCGACAACTTCCGTGTGAGGAGAGGAGAGCTGATCGCCTAGCAACCGGCTGTGTTTACATCACATGACAGCTGTGATTGGACACGGCCGTCATGTGATCAGGAGGGCCAATCACAGAGCCCTCCTGCCGATCCGAGATGCGCCGTGTCCGGGGGACACGAGCGCATCGGGATCGCGCCGCTGCGCGGGCACGCGCGCGCGCGATCCCGCTCCTTCTGAGGGACGTTCCTGAACGTCCACTCAGAAGGAGAGAGCGCCCACCCGGCCGTTTATGTACATTGGCCGGGTGGGAAGTAGTTAAGATTGGGGACAAGGTATGGCTCTCTTCAGTAAACCTCAAGCTCTCATGTCCCTCCCGGAAGCTTGGACCCAAATTTATCAGTCCCTTTGAAATCAAAAGAGAGATAAATCCGGTGGCTTTTGAGCTGGCACTACCCAATACTTACAAGATCCATCCAGTGTTCCACATCTCCCTGCTTAAACCAGCTGTACCCAGTCCCTTCCCTGGAAGAGAAGAGCCACCTTCACCTCCAGTATTGGTAGAAGGGGAAACAGAATTTGAGGTCGAAGCCATTATGGATTGCCGGAGAAGGGGTAGGCAGGTCCAGTATCTAATCAAATGGAGGGGTACCCTCCCGAAGACAATTCCTGGGAGCCTGCAATCAATGTGCATGCTCCTAGACTTGTGCGGGACTTTCACAGCAGACATCCCGAAGCATTGGCCCGTTGGGGCAGCCGGAGGCTGCCCCTTGGGGGGAGCCACTGTCAGGGAAATGGCCGTAGGAGAACTGGCAATAGTGCCAGTTGTCAAGGAACCAACAGCAGGAGAAGGTCTCTGGGACCCAGCATCTCTACCAGCACTTATGGCAGGAGAAGGACTTTAGGACCCAGCATCTCTGGCAGGAGAAGGACTTTAGGACCCAGTATCTCTACCAGCAGGTCACATGGGCCTATATAAGGAAGTCTGCTAGTGTCTGCAGTTGCTGGTTTGTCAGTCTTCCTGTGTTCCTGAGCCTCTGTGCAATTACTATTTGGATTCCTGTTGTGACCCGGCTTGTTCCTGACCTGTTTGATCTGCTCTCCCGGTTTGACCCCCTGGCTTGATTTACCGACTTGTTGTCCTCTCCAGTACCTGATCCCGGCTTGTATTACGGACTTTGCTACAGTAACTGTTCCTGCCTGCTTCCTGATACCAGACCTTTGGCTTGTCCCTGTTTCTGCAACCTGCCTCTTCCTCTTGCCGGATCTACTGTGTTTGACCCCTGGCCTGGCTTCCACTACTGTTCCTGGTGCACACCTTGCCAAGTATTACTGAGGATTCTTATAGACTTTAGCCCAGCTGTGTTTCCTGTATTACCCAGTGTCCTTTTGGTGCCCACCAGCTCTTCTCTCTGGAATCCATCTGGCAACCTGTGCTTCTCTGGGCACTATACCCTCTGTACCCAACTTCAGGGGTGTACTGTACTCAGCCGCAAGGGGAGCCCTCTCGGCATTTCGGCCTCCAACCAGGTACGTGACACACTGACCCTAGCCAAATGCAAAACTAGTGAAAAACAGTCAGAAAAGATGAGTAGGGAAAAAAAATGTCAGTGGCATCCACCTGTAAAACCATTCCTGTTTTGAAGATCATCTCATTGTTGCCCATCTAGTGCACCCGTTGTTAATTTCATTAACACCAAAGCAGCTGAAACAGATTAACAACCCCCTTGCTACTTAACTGACTAGATCAATATCCCAGGACATCACCGAAGAAATGACACTTTGCTACAATGTAAAGTAGTGAGTGTACAGCTTGTATAACTGTAAATTTGATGTCCCCTCAAAATAACTCAACACACAGTCATTAATGTCTAAACCGCTGGCAACAAAAGTGAGTACACCCCTAAGTGAAAATGTCCAAATTGGGCCCAAAATAGCAATATTTTGTGTGACCACCATTATTTTCCAGCACTGCCTTAACTCTCTTGGGCATGGAATTCACCAGAGCTTCACAGGTTGCCACTGGAGTCCTCTTCCACTCCTCCATGAAGACATCATGGAGCTGGTGGATGTAGGAGACCTTGTTCTCCTCCACCTTTCATTTGAGGATGCCCCACAGATGCTCAATAGGGTTTAGGTCTGGAGACATGCTTGACCAGTCCATTACCTCTACCCTCAGCTTCTTTAGCAAGGCAGTGGACGTCTCAGAGGTGTGTTTGGGGTCATTATGTTGGAATACTGCTCTGCGGCCCAGTCTCCGAAAGGAAGGGATCATGCTCTGCCTCAGTATGTCACAATACATGTTGGTATTCATGGTTCCCTCAATAAACTGTAGCTCCCAGGGCTAGCAGCACTCATGCAGCCCCAGACCATGACACTCTCACCATCATGCTTAAGTGTAGGCAAGACACGCTTGTCTTTGTACTCCTCACCTGGTTGCCGCCACACACGCTTGACACCATCTGAACCAAAAAGGTTTATCTTGGTCACATCAGATCACAGGACATGGTTCCAGTGTCCTTAGTCTGCTTGTCTTCAGCAAACTGTTTGTGGGCTTTCTTGTGTCATCTTTAGAAGAGGCTTCCTTCTGGGACAACAGCCATGCAGACCAATTTGATGCAGTGTGCGGCGTATGGTGTGAGCACTGACAGGCTGACCACCCACCCCTTCAACCTCTGCAGCAATGCTGGCAGCACTCATATGTCTATTTCGCAAAGACAACTTCTGGATATGATGCAGAGCACATGCACTCAGCTTCTTTGGTCAACCATGGCGAGGTCTGTTCTGAGTGGAACCTGTCCTAATAAACTGCTGTAAGGTCTTGGTCATCATGCTGCAGCTCAGTTTCAGAGTCTTGGCAATCTTCTTATAGCCGAGGCCATCTTTATGCAGAGCAACAATTCTTTTTTCAGATCCTCACAGAGTTCTTTGCCATGAGGTGCCATGTTGAACTTCCAGTGACCAGTATGAGAGAGTGAGAGCGATAAAACCGAATTTAACATACCTGCTCCCCTTTCACACCTGAGACCTTGTAACACTAATGAGTCACATGACACCGGGGAGGGAAAATGGCTAATTGGGCCCAGTTTGGATTTAGATTATGTCTTTCCATTGTGGAGGGGATCTAACTGGGTTAGGGACCTATCACAAAGAGAAACCAAGTGGATTTTTCTATTAAAGAATTTGGCTCCTGGGGGTTAAACGGTGAGCTGGATCTGAATTGCTTTATAAGTAATTTTTGTTTAAATTTATGAATTGATGGACTTATGAGCCTATAGTTAGGAATGGGTTGTTTGTATCGTATTTTATGGTTATATAATGTTATAGTAATTATAAAATTTTTAATAGTATATGCCAGGAGGAAGTCGTGATGACGAAACGCATCAAGACGTGGCTGTACGGCAACCAAGAGTGATATCAGACGCAATTACTGGAAGTGACGCTCTGGCGGTGACAATTTTTGGTGTGGGTGAGATATCGCTACATACACACTGGATCCGCTGTGACCATGCTATGACAGTCTTATGCTGCTGCAGTGGATTCATTACGTGTGTAATGTTATCTGATTTAGTGTGAGTGCAATGTTTGAAGCCTTTTAACTTTAATACATTTGATCAAAAGATACTGCACTATTGGATCACTTTGTTTTTATATCTGTGGATTATCTGGGAGATCAACATTAAGGATTGGAGATCGATGTTAATATTTAACCCTGTGTGAGTTGATGCTTATTTGCCGAGCATGACAGTGCAAGGCAACTTCATCTGGTGGTGAGCGGACACCTAGAGGGGAGTGGAGTCACCATTTGCACGTGGCGTGGTGGATGAGCTTGATGTTTACACCCTTCTTACAACACTTTTTGAACTTTCATTGATTTCCATTTTGTATATCTGAAGTACTGATTTAGTGGACTTTGATGCTCATTGATCTGTTCATGTATGATATTGATTTATCACTTGTCACTGGGTCATTTTCATTTATGATCACTGTTTACACATCATTCATTTATCTTCTTTACTCAACACCACTTTTTACCTCATTAGTTTATACAGTAGATGTTTTATGATCATTTGTTTATTTAAGTGGCAGCTGTATGGACTGCAGTGTTTTGTTTCTGGTATAAAAGCAGGGGGGGGGGGAAGTTTTGTAACCACAGCTCGACATAGGGTCTCTTGTTTTATTTTAACTTCTTGTACAGTAGTGATGGATAAGATATGTTGGGGTGACCCCCCTATATGGATAAACATCCGAATGATGACAGACGGTGGTAGATACAATGATGGCGGAGGTTAAGATTGTGTCTTGGAACGTCCGAGGCATGAATCACAAACTTAAGAGGGCCTCCATATTCCAATACATCAAACAGACACGCCCACATATAATACTGCTACAGGAAACACACCTGGATGGCAGTAGAATCCTCTCTTTGCGCAAACCATGGATTCAAAGGGCAATACACTCAACCTATTCCACGTTTGCTAGGGGTGTTTCCATCTTGATATGCAAAAATCTCTCTTGCACGATACATCAGGTATTCACAGATCCAAATGGTCGCTATGCAGCAGTAGTCCTAGACATATGTCATAAAACTATCGTGATAATAAATGTTTACGTACCTCCTCCATTTCAGGCTAAAATATTATATGACCTCTTGCCTAAATTAGCACCCTATGCTCATTTTCCTGTGGTGGTTTTGGGAGATTTCAATGCGGTTCTTGATGCAGCATTGGATAGCTCTAACCCATCTAGGGGAAGCTCCAATGATCTGAATGGATGGCAATCTGTGGCCGGTCTCACGGAGTTATGGCGTTGGAAGCATCCAACTGATAGATGCTATTCACACGTGTCAACGGCTCATAGATCTGCAGCAAGAATTGATCTTGCTTTCGGAAATAATCTCTTGTTACCATTGGTGAAAGGCACAGAGTACTTAGCTGGTGGTCTGACTGATCACAGTCCCCTAGCTGTTACTCTGACACTTGGTTCGGGAACACGGGGAGGGGGTTGGAGGCTTTCACCCGGCTGGATACAGAATGAGCAAGTTTCCGCCCAGGTAACGGAGGCCATGAATACATATTGGTCCTCCAATGTTGACTCGGCGGAACCTCATGTGGTATGGGATGCCTTCAAGGCAGTGACAAGGGGGGAATTTATCTCAGCCATCAAAACAACACGTAAGCAGGATAGAGAAGAGATAGAAATTCTAGAGAATAAAGAAAGAGAAGCTGCAGAAGCCCATGTGGGATCCTCTACAAGAGCATCCTATGACGCCTTGCTAGAAGCGAGACGGTCTATTTCACTACATTTTACGGGACAGGCCCGGGTAGAAATGGTTAAAGGGGCACAGACGATCTTCGCAGAGGGAGATAAAAACGGGAAACTACTGGCCATGTTGGTCGCTGACTCTCGACAGATTACAAATATTCCACTCATTAAAGCCCAGGGGGGGTCCATACTTAGGGAACCAGAACAGATTATGCAGGAATTTACCCGGTTCTATTCCTCTCTCTACTCTCCAATCCCCGCTTATGACCAGAATGATTTAGACTCCTTACTTGAGGGCTTGCCAATACCAAGACTCACTGAGGCGGACAGGAATACATTGGAGGCTAAAATTACCAAAAAAGAAATTGAACAGGCAATTTTTTCATTTCCCCCAAATAAAGCTGCTGGCCCAGACGGGTTTCCAGCAGACTTCTATAAGGCAAACGTGGAGGTCCTGGCCCCGAGAATTAACACACTACTGGCTTACTGTCATGAACAGGACACCCTGCCTGATTCAATGTTAGAGGCATATATGGTCCTTTTGCTAAAGCCAGGGAAAGACCCACGGGAATGTGCCTCATATCGGCCTATAGCAATATTAAATACAGACCTTAAAATTCTGACTAAAGTATTGGCCTTGAGGTTGGCTGCAGTAATCCCCTCGATCATCAACATTGATCAAACTGGTTTTATGCCGGGGAAGTCGACAGACACTAACTTAAGGAGATTATTCACTCATTTACAAGTGCACTCAATGACCCCTGGTACTAGAATAGTGGTATCTATCGATTTTGAAAAGGCCTTCGACTCAGTGGATTGGGCTTTCATGTTTATGGTCCTGGAGATTATGGGATTTGGGCCCTACTTTAGGAGATGGGTGGCCATGCTGTATAAGCATCCAAAAGTAGCAATCAGATTGGGAACCTCCACCTCTGGTTTTTTTTGAAGTGGGTAGAGGAACTAGGCAGGGGTGCCCGCTATCCCCTTTCCTGTTTGCCATTGCACTGGAACCTCTGGCAGTTGCACTGAGATCAGCCAGCGCAATAAAATCCATTCGGGTAAGCACCATAAAAGAAACCTTGGCACTCTACGCAGATGACATGCTGCTCTTTTTGGATGACCCCAGGGAATCATTGAGAGCAGCATTGGAAATTATTAATCGCTTTGCAATGTTTTCAGGTCTAAAAGTAAATTGGAATAAGTCATCAGTCCTACCGATAGACCCGGGGGCTAGAGCAGATGCAGATCCTGACTTACAGTTAGAATGGGTTTCCTCCATTAAGTACCTTGGCATACAGATCACAGCTAACATTCGAGATTACATATCTCTCAACCTGTTGCCCCTGATGGCATTGTTGAAGCAGAGAGTGCTGACATGGACAAAACTCCCGCTATCATTAATAGGCCGTATCAGTCTACTGAAAATGAAATTTCTCCCGGTGGTACTATATTTTCTGAGGCATGCACCTCTCTGGGTCCCGAGATCATATTTTCGGAAGCTAGACAGTATCATATCATCCTTCCTTTGGGCCCCTAAGCCTCCAAGAATTGGGTACAGGGTGTTGCAGGAACCAGGAGATAAGGGAGGTCTGGCATTGCCAGATTGGCAAAAGTACTACATAGCGGGACAGATGGTCTTTGCTCACAGGTGGCTGACGATTGAGGATGGAGACGCAGCTACAGTACTGGAAGCGGCACACTTGGGATCCTTTGAAAGTCTCAAGTTTGCTCTGTATAGGGGATCCAGGTCTGAGTTACCTTTGACTTTGACAATGAAGGCCACTATTAAGGCCTGGGAAACAGCAGTTAAATTAGCATGTCCCAGTTATGGGGGAGTGTCGCCGTCAACTCCCATATGGATGAACCCAAGGTTAACACAATTTTATAATTTACCGGATCCCATGATCTGGGCAATTAAAGGTATAAAAACACTGGGGGATATTACAATGTATGGTGAACTTTTAACTTTTCAACAATTACAGTCAAGGCATGATCTCCCAAACTCCTATCTATTTAGGTTTTTGCAAATTCGTCATACATATCAGACGCAGTTTCGCGAGGAGAGGGTGGAATCCTTGCCCTCGTCTCTTGAAGCTATGTTATCAGACGTGGATCTGGTCAAGCCTCTCTCAAATACTTATAAGGAACTCTTTATGGTA
Source organism: Lithobates septentrionalis (assembly GCA_037952835.1). NCBI lineage: Eukaryota > Metazoa > Chordata > Amphibia > Anura > Ranidae > Lithobates > Lithobates septentrionalis. Next base: position 609,259 of record JBBDGP010003535.1, on the reverse strand, counting down.
ACACCAACAGCGATTGCTAGATGCAGAGAAAAATGGGAGGGGGAAGTCCCAGAGGTACAGGGAGAGGACTGGGATGATTTATGGACGCAGCCATTTAAACATCTGGTATCGGCGAGAGACAGGCTAATTCAGTTTAAATTTCTTCATAGAAGCTATTGTACGCCTGCTAGACTGAATAAGATTTTTCCCATGGTGTCGGCGGAATGCTGGAGATGCTCTTATTCTCCAGCTGACGCTGACCACATTTTTTGGAGCTGCCCACACATTCAAAAATTTTGGACTGATATCGCGACATGTATTACTGAAGTGATATCAGTACCGATTCCAATGAATGTTAAGGTGTGTTTGTTAGGATTGGTAGATGAAGTTGTACCCTCACGGGCCAACAATGCTAACTGTCTTGTTTTTCTATGGTAAGAAAGCCATTCTCTTGGAGTGGAAAAAATCAAAAGCACCGAGTTTTGCTGCCTGGAAAGGCCTGGTAAATGCCATGCTCCCATATTATAAAGCAACATACGAGGCCAGAGGATGCATGAAAAAATTTGATAGGGTGTGGCAAGCATGGTTTAAATCCAATAGCACGGTGGGTTAATGGGGAAATAGTTTACTGTAATCTACTGTAATTTAATTTAAGCAAAGTGATATCCTGTGTTGGACAATAGATGCCAGAAGGTCCTAATCACTTAATGTCTAAAAATATATTTGGATATTAGAGAGACTGAATGTTATAATAGCTGTCACAGGGGGAATAGGGTGTATATATAATGAAAAGTGCTGTATGGAAGTATGATAATATGTCAGGCTGTGGATCAAGGGGTGGGGAAGGGGGGGAGGGAATGACTGTTAGATAGTTGGTCTTTGTTAGATAGACATGAGGTCATGTTGGCCTCATGGGCACGTCCCCTGGACGAGCCCATTGTTGTATGATACAAAAATGAAAAAACAATAAACAGAATTTTATAAAAAAAAAAAAAATAAGTGGCAGCTGTATCATTTAACTTCAATATAATATCCTGGCGCAGTGGTGGGACCTACAGTGTGGGTGGATGTAACTTTAGACCCTTTGTTCTTACCATAAATAATATAATATATAAAATATAAATAAAACATGCAGTGTAAGCGGATGTTAAGGATAACTCCTATACTATTTATTGTACTACCACTATTTACTTATGACACCTGAAGACAGCAAAAATTACAACACATAGCTTTTGTTTGTCAAGGGGAAGAAGTCAGTTTATGACAGGGGGAAATTGTTCAAATTTACAAATGCATCTGATATTCAATTTTCTTTTTTTTATATAATATCTACTAAGGCTTTTCCCATTAGATAAACCAAATACTGTATGCAATTATTGTAAAGAGAAATCAAATTCTTCATTACAGTGCATTCAATATCCATTTCTGAAAATGGTCACACTTCCTTTTTAATGTGGGGACACAAAGTTTTACATGAATAAACTGTATACAGATGCGTTTCCATCACATCAATTTCATCACGTTAGTGCATATAATATTTTGGCACCCTCATTGAAAACCGCCATCTAACATTTAATCCCAAACCTTAAATTTAGCCAATCTCAACCCATGTACAGTAAACTTAAACCTTACCAATGATTATTAGACCTCATTCGGATCCCCAATTTGTATCCTACACCATGTCCTTTAGGGCCCTTTCACACTGGGACGGGGGCGGCGTCGGCCGTAAAGCGCCGCTATTGTAAGCGGCGCTGTACGGTCGGTATTTGGCCGCTAGCAGGGTGGTTTTACCCCCTGCTAGCGGCCGAGAAATGGTTAAAATCCACTGCAAAGTGCCTCTGCAGAGGCCCTTTGCCGGCGGTATAGCCGCGCTGTCCCATTGTTTTCAATGGGCAGGAGCGGTGAAGGAGCGGTATACACTCCGCTCCTTCACTGCTCCGAAGATGCTGCTAGCAGGACTTTTTTTCCCGTCCTGCTAGCGCACCGCTCCAGTGTGAAAGCCCTCGGGGCTTTCACACTGGAGACAAAGCAGCGGCACTTTCGGGTCGGTTTGCAGGCGCTAATTTTAGCGCAATATCGCAATATCGCCTGCAAACCGCCCCAGTGTGAAAGGGCCCTTAACCTTAGCCCAAACTATTTTTTTCTCTTTCAGTTTTGGGTAGATTTGAGAAGGGTTAAAGCCCTCTGAGCTTATTTTTTTCCTGTCTGTGTCTTGTTGTTGAGATTTTGTCTCTCCTTCTTGTGCTGACACAACAGGAAGTAACAGGAATTCCCCATTAAAATATTTCCCCTCACCTCTGGTTCTGGTGAGAACTGTAAAATTTTAGAATGCCCAGCACTTTGTTGTCTTGGATGCAATGGTTGCCAAAAAAAATAAGTGGGGTGAATCTACCCAATGGGGACACATACAGCAATTAAAAACTTTACTGGGGTTCTACACCTTCCACCTATCTAAAACTATAAATAAAAATAAGGTTGGGTAAACACACGCTTAAATCTAACCTTTAACCTGACCCTTAAAGAATTTGTTACCCTAACATTTCAGATTTCTGATGTGTGTTTGTTGTTCCTTGTGGTAAAAAGTATACTGTTCTCATTGCATTGCTTCCTTTGTGTAAAATTACTGGTGATCCTGTCAACCCCCACCTGCTTTCGTACTTCAAACTGACAATGCTAGGCAAAGAAGCACATCCATCTCAATGTGGTCAGGTTTCTGTCTGTGCTGGGATAACAGCCCGCCTGTTCTCCAATGGCCAAGATTTGTGCTGACATGCCCCTCATGCACAGCCATTCACTGGGAAGATCAGTGTATTGCCCTTTCTCTGTCCCCTCCCCCGACAACACACACACGTTCACATTGTAAATATTTTATTAAATCTTTTCATGTGACAACACTGAAGAATTGACACTTTACTACAACCCATATAACAACAGCTACAACAGCTAAAACACTACAACAGCTAATATAACAGTGTAAATTTGCTGTTCGCTCAAAATAACTCAACACACATCCATTAATGTCTAAACCGCTGGCAACAAAAGTGAGTACACCCCTAAGTGAAATGTCCAAATTTGGCCCAAAGTGTCAATATTTTGTGTGGCCACCATTATTTTCCAGCACTGCCTTAACCCTCTTGGGCATGGAGTTCACCAGAGCTTCACAGGTTTCCACTGGAGTCCTCTTCCACTCCTCCATGATGACATCACGGAGCTGGTCGATGTTAGAGATCTTGCACTCCTCCACCTTCCATTTTGAGGATGCCCCACAGATGCTCAATAGGGTTTAGGTCTGTAGACATGCTTGGACAGTCCATAACCTTTACCCTCAACTTCTTTAGCAAAGCAGTGGTCGTTTTGGAGGTATGTTTGGGGTCGTTATCATGTTGGAATACTGCCCTGTGGCCCAGTCTCTGAAGGAAGGGGATCATGCTTTGTTTCAGTATGTCACAGTACACATTGGCATTGATGGTTCCCTCAATGAACTGTAGCTCCCCAGTGCCGGCAGCACTCATGCAGCCCCAGACCATGACACTCCCACCACCATGCTTGACTGTAGGCAAGACACACTTGTCTTTGTACTCCTCACCTGGTTGCCGCCACACACGCTTGACACCATCTGAACCAAATAAGTTTAACTTGGTTTCATCAGACCACAGGGCATGGTTCCAGTTATCCATGTCCTTAGTCTGCTTGTCTTCAGCAAACTGTTTGCGGGCTTTCTTGTGCATTATCTTTAGAAGAGGCTGGATATGACACTGAGCATGTGCACTCAACTACTTTGGTTGACCATGGCGAGGCCTGTCCTGAGTGGAACCTGTCCTGTTAAACCGCTGTATGGTCTTGGCCACCGTGCTGCAGCTCAGTTTCAGGGTCTTGGCAATCTTCTTATGGCCTAGGCCATCTTTATGTAGAGCAACAATTCTTTTTTTCAGATCCTCAGAGAATTCTTTGCCATTAGGTGCCATGTTGAACTTCCAGTGACCAGTATGAGAGTGAGAGCGATAACACCAAATTTAACACACCTGCTCCCCATTCACACCTGAGACCTTGTAACACTAACGAGTCACATGACACCAGAGAGGGAAAATGGCTAATTGGGACCAACTTGGATATTTTCACTTAGGGATGTTCTCACATTTGTTGCCAGCGGTTTAGACATTAATGGCTGCGTGTTGAGTTATTTTGAGGGGACAGCAAATTTACACTGTTTTACAAGCTGTACACTCACTACTTTACATTGAGGGTTATTTACGAAAGCAAATCCACTTTGCACTACAAGTGCACTGCAGGTGCACTCGGAAGTGCAGTCGCTGTAGATCTGAGGGGATGATCTGAAATAAGGGGAATTTCTGATGATTTTGTCATCCAATCATGTGCAAGCTAAAATGCTGTTTTTTATTTTCCTTGCATGTACCTATCAGATCTACAGCGACTGCACTTGAAAGTGCAGTTTCAGTGCACTTTCAAGTGCAAAGTGGAATTGCCTTTCGTAAATAACCCGCTTTGCAGCAAAGTGTAATTTCTTCAATGTTGTCACATAAAAAGATATAATAAAATATTTACAAAAATGTGAGGGGTGTACTCACTTTTGTGAGATACTGTATACATTAATCCCTAAACATAACCCATAATCCTAATGCCAATATTATATTTGCACTGAAAAGGTTTTGCACAAAAGCAAAGCTATATCATCATAGTTAAATTTAAAAGAGAAGCTTTGGCTGTTCTTCTCCTGTGGATCACAGATGTGCAGATCATTTGGCACACCAGTGACCCATTTCCAGCAGACAGTGGGCTGAAGCCCTCTGTCGGCTGACCTCACAGAGCCGGTCCAGGCTTGGGAAAGATCACGACCATATGGTCGTTATCCACCCTCATGCCTGGACCAGCAGCCAGCTCAGCCTCTCAGCAAGCTACTGAGACACTGAGCCAACTGCTCTCACCCCCTCCACAGCCCAGCGCTCTAGTGAGTGATGGGGATAGAGCAGAGAGACAGTCACCACATCTCTGCTTAGGGAGCCCTGAGAAACGAGCGATCAGCGGTGTTTGATCGTTTGGTTCTCAGCCTTAGAGCCGGCAGGGGACTGATGCTGCATCCATCTAAGTAGATATTTGGTAGGTAGATAACAAATTGACAGCAACATATAATATGCAAAAAAATCTTTCCACCTACTCTTAGACAAAACACGTTGCAAGAGTCACATCCATGTACTACCATTGTGTACCCTTTATATTCGTCTCACTATACCTGAGTGAGACGAGATGAAAACTGGTATTGTGTTTCTCCCATTCAGCTTTAATGTCTCTCTCTGAGGGATCTTATAACAGGATAGTTAGAAAAACATGTTAAATAGATCATCTCAGTGTAAATAATCTTATTGTAGCGCACACCCTGCGGGAACCACTGGTTATTATGGGTCCTCTGCTCCTGTCCAGCCCTGGGTGAGGCTTTAACCTCACTGACACCTCACTGACACCACAAGTATATCTTCCTGGAAACTTTAATGAGCACACAAGAATTAGACTTATAACTCTATGAAAGAATAACAGAATTTATTGACAACTTAGAGTCAAGCTGCATTAAACACAATAATGAGTACACAAACAGCTTCACAAAGTCCATTGCAATGTTTTTAAACTCCAGCTTACCATGACCCAAATAGCATAAACGATAGCTCTCCTCATGGGATGAACTTTTGCAAGTGACCACATAAGTATCAACAGAGATCAGGCTGTGTCACTTGAGAGCTCTTCTGACAAGGGACTAGGTTTAGGCCTGAGAGTATTAATTTAAAGTCAAACACAAATCTGCCCCCAGGGTGAAGCTATCTGATATGTACAGTGGCTTGCGAAAGTATTCGGCCCCCTTGAACTTTTCAACCTTTTGCCACATTTCAGGCTTCAAACATAAAGATATAAAATTTTAATTTTTTGTGAAGAATCACCAACAAGTGGGACACAATTGTGAAGTGGAACGAAATCTATTGGATATTTTAAACTTTTTTAGCAATTAAAAAACTGAAAAGTGGTGCGTGCAAAATTATTCGGCCCCTTTACTTTCAGTGCAGAAAACTCACTCCAGAAGTTCAGCGAGGATCTCTGAATTATCCAATGTTGTCCTAAATGACTGATGGTGATAAATAGAATCCACCTGTGTGTAATCAAGTCTCTGTATAAATGCACCTGCTCTGTGATAGTCTCAGGGTTCTGTTGAAAGCGCAGAGAGCATCATGAAGACCAAGGAACACACCAGGCAGGTTCGTAATACTGTTGTGGAGAAGTTTAAAGCCGGATTTGGATACAAAAAGATTTCCCAAGCTTTAAACATCCCAAGGAGCACTGTGCAAGCGATCATTTTGAAATGGAAGGAGTATCAGACCACTGCAAATCTACCAAGAGCTGGCTGTCCCTCTAAACTTTCAGCTCAGACAAGGAGAAGACTGATCAGAGATGCAGCCAAGAGGCCCATGATCACTCTGGATGAACTGCAGAGAACTACAGCTGAGGTGGGAGAGTCTGTCCATAGGACAACAATCAGTCGTACACTGCACAAATCTGGCCTTTATGGAAGAGTGGCAAGAAGAAAGCCATTTCTCAAAGATATCCATAAAAAGTCTCGTCTAAAGTTTTCCACAAGCCACCTGGGAGACACACCAAACATGTGGAAGAAGGTGCTCTGGTCCGATGAAACCAAAATCGAACTTTTTGGCCACAATGAAAAACGATATGTTTGGCGTAAAAGCAACACAGCTCATCACACTCAACACACCATCCCCACTGTCAAACATGGTGGTGGCAGCATCATGGTTTGGGCCTGCTTTTCTTCAGCAGGGACAGGGAAGATGGTTAAAATTGAGGGGAAGATGGATGCAGCCAAATACAGGACCATTCTGGATGAAAACCTGTTGGAGCCTGCAAAAGACCTGAAACTGGGACGGAGATTTATCTTCCAACAAGACAATGATCCCAAACATACAGCAAAATCTACAAAGGAATGGTTCACAAATAAACGTATCCAGGTGTTAGAATGGCCAAGTCAAAGTCCAGACCTGAATCCAATCGAGAATCTGTGGAAAGAGCTGAAAACTGCTGTTCACAAACACTCTCCATCCAACCTCACTGAGCTCGAGCTGTTTTGCAAGGAAGAATGGGCAAGAATTTCAGTCTCTCGATGTGCAAAACTGATGGAGACATACCCCAAGCGACTTGCAGCTGTAATCGCAGCAAAAGGTGGCTCTACAAAGTATTAACGCAAGGGGGCCGAATAATTTTGCACGCCCCACTTTTCATTTTTTTATTAGTTAAAAAAGTTTCAAAAATCCAAAAGATTTCGTTCCACTTCACAATTGTGTCCCACTTGTTGGTGATTCTTCACAAAAAATAAAAATTTGATATCTTTATGTTTGAAGCCTGAAATGTGGCAAAAGGTTGAAAAGTTCAAGGGGGCCGAATACTTTCGCAAGCCACTGTATGTATTGCACACTGCCCTCACTGTGCACACAGCACTAATAATGTTTTCAGTAAATGTTTACATTCTTTCGAGTCCTGATTAGAAGTAGCCTGCCTATGTAACGCCCCTTGTTACCATAAACGTACAATTGTAATATTAATGTGATACCTACGTAATCATGTGCATAAAAACCTTCAATTGCGTCATAATAAGGCAGAACAGTTATTTGGAAAGATGCTGAGCGTATCTTTTGTGTCTGTTCCCTACTGCAGTAGTTATTATTAATTTGGAACCACTAATCAATATGAGGATAGGAGTTGCCTATCATCAATTTAACCGAGTCACTATAGTCCTTAATGTGTATTCTCTGCTGGCTAGGTTGGGGCCCTTGAAGACATGGGCATGCAGATATTGGATATGTCTATGGTTTGAGTGTTTACAGTACTGCACCTCAGGAGTTGGATTTATATTTGGATACAGTTAAATAATTAGATGAAAAGTGTGCACAGTTTTTCAGTGGGATGAAAAGAAGAGGTGAATTGGCCACGTTGTGCCAAATTCAGCAGCAGCAGCAGTTACAGCAATGGTGTGTGGGAAACTTATACCCGCAGCATCTTGCAAGTGGAGACTAAGAACACTGTAGATGGTTCAGCTTAACTGTGGATCCGCAACCAGCTCACCACTCTCTCTCTCAATTTCGGCAGTTCACCTCTGTGGATCCTCCAGCAGGCCCGAACAGCAGCAGCCTGGATCACAGACTAGCGTTCCAGAACAGGTACCAGAACAGCCAATAGCGCATCAAAGCCTAGCTCAGTCAAGCCTCCTGGGTCAAGGTACATCAGTGTTCAGCGTATAAGCAACTCGCCTGCTCCCTCCATTCCCAGCAAGACACAGCACCTCTTCCTCTGCAGCTGCTATCTGGTTGGCGCTCTTCCCAACTGCCCTTCTCTTTCCTGGGCTTTTCTATATATATCGCTCCTCCTGCTCTCAGGTATCCCTGGGTACAGTTATTGATTACCCAGTATTGGCCATGACTCTGATCTCCATCAAGACTACATCTCCCAATGTGCGATAGTCTAAAGTCAATTTCAACAAAAGCACACCTGCTGCTGCCGCCACCTTGTGGAGGAAAATAAGTCCTGCATAACCGGTAACATTGCCTCCTGTTACAGCAATTCAAATTCTTTTTTTTAGTTGTGAAGACTAGAAACCTTGTCAACTTTTTTACTGCTGCCTGTGTCTGTTGTAGATTTTCCCTAACTTTCCACCTGTTAAAATCATTGTCACTGGGACAATAAGTGAGGGGAAAACTCTCCGACAAACCCGGGATAGTAGTAAAACCAAACAAGGGTTCTGATCCTTTCCCATTCTGTCCAAAACTAAGAAAAAAAGCTTTAACTGGGCTTACACTAATTAAACTAGTGGTTTTATCTTTCATGCTGCAGCCTGTTGATTGGACAGTGAAGGAGCAGAAACACACTGCTAAGATTGTTATTGGCTATTAACACAGCCCCCCAATCTGATTACAGCTGTCAGGGGATAGCAGAAGGCTAGTATCAATACTCACGTAATTGTTAGGTCAAAGAAAAGTGCTAATCAACTACCTAAGATTCCAATGCATCTCAGCGCTTTAGAAAAATATAACACCATGGTAATGGATCCCATCACCTATCCCAGGGATATGCAATTAGCGGACCTCCAGCTGTTGCAGAACTACAACTCCCATGAGGCATAGCAAGACTGACAGCCACAAGCATGACACCCAGAGGCAGAGGCATGATGGGACTTGGATTTTTGCAACAGCTGGAGGTCCGCTAATTGCATATCCCT